>VDFB02326631.1:0-73003 GCA_007258455.2 Sequoia sempervirens
AAAGACTAGGTCTCAACGACCTGCTCAGGATGGAATAAATCAAATAGTCAATCGGCCAGACAGTAGGAGAGTCTTGCCGACTTTCTCCTTGGATGATTTTCATGTCGAATCTTCCCAAGGTATCTTCTCTCACTGAGTTCCCTGTGACCTAGCAACAGATGCAGAGTCTTTGCCCTTGTGTGAATGTCCCACTGGCCTCTGAATATCTAACATTTGGTTATCTCGCCTGATTTAACTATAGGTAAAATAGAGGCAACAATTTTGGCGACCTTTGCGGGATGTTTTCCTGCTAAACATGAGAACCAGTGACTAGGCTTATCCATTGGGCATGGAGTCATTAGAAAACTTAGAGAACAATTAAAACGTCAGTCTTGCACATGGCCTCGACCTCATGAGATTTATAGGACACAACAGGTTGCCAAAACGGCAAGACAGGGGAAACCAAAAGAGAAATATATACTGTGCTGAAACAACACTTATGGAAAACATAAAGCCTACCTATTATGTATAATAGATAGACCATGTCAGATTTGAAAACAGGACTTAAGGTGTATCCAATTGACTGGGATAGGAAGCACTTCACCTTCTGTTGTAGCTAGTTGATATGCATTGCACTCCTTATAGCCTCTGATAATGAATGGACCAGTCCACATATTGTCAAACTTGGTGTGATGGCCTGGTCTACTTTTAAGAACATCCCATTTGAGCACTAGGTCTCCCTCCTTAAAAGAATTTCCTGTAGCCTTCTTATCAAAAGTCCTCTTTGTCTGGAGCTTATGATCCTCCAAAGTTTTCATTGCCCTATCCCTTGATTCTTCGAGCTCCATGAGCTATGCATACCTTACAAACATGGGGTCCTGCTCCTCGAACATCTCCAACTGGCGAACAATATCAAGAGCCAGAAGCTCCACTGATAGTGGTAATCTTGCCTCTTTGCCATAGACCAACATATATGGCGAGTTACCAACAGACCTCTTAGGGGTCACTCTATCTACCCAAAGTGCATTCTTTAAATTGACGTGCCAGGTCCTTTGATTATCCTCTATGGTGCTTTTAATAATTTTGATGAGGTTCTTATTCGTGCTCTCAGCTAGGTCGTTACCTTGAGGGTAATAATTTGAAGATGTGCTCAAATGAATGCCATGCCTGACAGCCCAGTCGGTTACCCTTAGACTCATGAATGCAAGGGCATTATCAGATATGATGGAGTCAGACACTCCAAACCTGGTGACTATATCTTCATAGAAGTTCAACACTGAGGATTCTTTTGCTTCCCTTAATGCAGCCACTTTTGTCCACCTTGTAAAATAGTCAGTGGCTGTGAGTACCCATTTGTGACTAGAACTGGAAGTTGGATTTATTGGTCTAATAAAATCAATGCCCCATCTCATGAAGGGCTGCTCTACTTGAATTGGATGCAGGGGCATAGTAGGAAGCTTTTCCTTTCCTGAAAATAGAGTAAATTTGATGCACTTCCTTGACTAGGCATACACATCCTTGAACAAGTTGGGCCAGTAGTAACCAGCTTTGATGACCTTCCAGGTAGTAGTTCTGGGAGCAAAGTGACCTCCTGCAGCTCCGTCATGAAACTCCTAAAGCACTTTTTCAATTTGGTCACTGTGAATGCATCTTAATAGGACACCATTTAGATCCTTTTTAAAAAGAATATTTCCCATCAACACATATGGTATGGACTGTAGTCTAAAGTATCTTCGTTTGGCTCTATTCAAACCTAGTGGACACTTGCCAATTTGTAAAAATTGGGTCATATATTGAACCCAATTAGTTATCCCCATAGGCACATCATCTCGAGCATTTTGAGGCTCATCTGTATTGGCAAGGATAACATCCTTTTTCTAATTCAGTTTTACTACTTGATCCTGTAGCAAGTTGCTCACAAAGACCCTTACCCCTCACTAGTTTGGTGATCTTGATGTCTATGTCATACTCCATGACCTTGGTGACCCATCCTGCCCTTTTTTCATTCAGGTCTTTATTTAGTAGAAAATCCTTCACACTTGAGTGCGCCATCAAGATATGAATTTTATTGTGAGAAATCAAAGGCTTGAATTTCTTCAGGCTTCTGATCACGGAAAGGACATGCCTCTCTACAAAGGAGTATTTCTGTTCGTAGTCGACCAGACCTTGACTGAAAAAGGCTATTGGTTGCTCTAGATTCTCTTCATTTTTTTGAACCAATATTGCAGAAATGTTACTTGTGCTACCATAAGCATACAGATAAAAATCTTTGAAAAAAATGGGATTTACCAGCGTGGGAGTTGCTACTAAGGTCTCCTTAACCTTTTCAAAACTATTCTTGGCCTCCTTCGTCCAACTGAAGACTGCATTTTTCTTTAACATAGCTATTAAAGGTTGTAACAAATTTGCAACATCTGGAATGAACCTTCTTAAAAAGTTGATTTGTCCCAGAAAGCTCTATAGGCCCTTCTTATGATTAGGCAACGACAACTCAAGTATGGCTCTGACTCTTTTAGGGTCAATAGTGATTCCCTGCTTTGACACTATGTGTCATAATAGTTTCCCTTCATGAACAACAAAGATACTCTTCTTTGGATTGAGAGAGATACCAAACTCTCTGCATTTTTCAAACACTTGCCTAAGATGTAATAGATGTTCATCAACATTCTTAGAATACACTGTTATGTCATCTAGGTAAATCAGTATAATCTTGTTGATCAAGCTTTGAAACGCCATGTCCATAGCCCTCTGGAATGTGGCACCAGCATTGGACAAACCAAAAGGCATCCTTTTGTATGTCATGGTGCCCCATTTAGTTGTAAAAGCAGTCTTAAACTGATCTTCCTCTTTAACCAACACCTAATTATATCCTGAAAAACCATCTAGTAAGGAAAACCTTTCAGAACCAACAACCTCTTGCAAGATTCGTTCCATGGAGGGCAGTGGGTAGTGGTCTTTTAGAGAGGATCGGTTAAGATCCTTGAAGTCTACATAGAGCCTTATCTCACCACTTTTCTTTCTAACCGGTACAAGATTAGAAACCCATGAAGTGTGCTTGATAGGGAAGACAATGCCCCCCTCAACTAGTTGGTCAGCTCTTTAATCATTAAGGGCTCGAGCTTGGGATTCAAAGGCCTTTGTTTCTGCCTTATTGGCTTGGCATTAGGCTCTAATTCAATTGTGTGCTGAGTAATGTGGGGATCAAACCCTATCAAATCATAATACTCCCAAGCAAAGACATCAAGAAATTCTCGGCATAAAGCATCAAAAGTTTGTTTATCTTCAGGTGAACAAATTTTTCCTATCTTAAGGAGCTTACCTTTGAAGATCTCCAGCTCTTCATAGTGTTCTTGTTTGATCTACAAGCCAGCTTTACCCTTTTTGAGCTGATCATCAGTACTAAAAATTGACTCTAAGGTAACAAGGCCTTTGGGTAATTTATTTGTCTTTAACTGTATGACCTGATCACCATACTGTTGCTTGAGTTTTGCTCGATTCACCATGGAGAACTGATTTTCCTCAAGCAAGAAGGAAAGGATCTTCTCATCACTATCAAAGACTTGCCAGTGAATGTTGTTGTCAAGAATTGATGGTCTGACTACAACCTTAACATACTGTTGCACCTTATCTTTTCTGATGTCATTTGGAATATCCAACTATGCTCCAATGGCTGTGAGCCTGTCAGCATGCTTGTTCTAATTTCTTGGGATAGACACTAAATTAAAGGCATCAAATTCTTCAAGCATGTTCCACACTCTGTTTCTATAAGATTTCAGTGTGTCATTTTTAGCTACATTTAGGCCCCTTACTTGATTAACAACCAATTCGCTATCTCCATGCACTTTCAAGTTGGTTATTCCTCTCTTTCTTACCCACTCTAGACCTTGAACAAGGCCTTCAAACTCATCAGTGTTATTGGAGCATGCAAAAGAAAAATGGAATGCAGAGTAGTACCTATCACCTTGTGGAGAAATTAACATTGCACCTCCTCCTGCTCCATTTTTACTTCTAGAACCATCAAAGAACATCTCCCAAAGTCCATTAAGCGGTTGCAATAATTGATCTGCATCCTTCTCCAAGTTTGGAATCTCTGTATCAGGCTCAAGAATGACATAGTTTCCCATACCAGCATCTTGAATGAGGTCTACAGGGCTGTTTGATACATTCTCAACTGCCCATTCATGCAGCAGCACGTTAGGAACAACTTCTGATTGGAGTTCTTGAGCAGCAGCTAGTTCATTGTCAGTAGAAACAACAAAATTTACATTTGCAGTAGAAGGAACAACATTGATGGGGCTTGGGTTATATGGCTCAATGTGGTCATTGGCCAACCTTTCAGACTTGATGGTAACCTTAGTTCCATATCTTGTTCTAAATAGCATGTGTGACCAATCAGCTGATACGTAACCACCTATCTTGGCTGTAAAGTCTCTAAATAAACACAAAGAAAAGAAGGGTGGAAGGTCTATGATACATATGTCTTGAGGGATTGAAAAATTTGGACAAGCATGCAAAGTGAGATTTAGATCCTTGATAATACCCAAAGTATTAACCAAAGTGCCATCCAATTGGATCACTCCCTTCTCCAAAGGCTGGTATTTTAGTCCAAGTTTGTCAACAATTTGTTTTGGCATGACGGAGCTGCTAGCTCCACTATCTACCATACAATTATGGACTAATTTATCACCAATAATCATTGACACATAGAAAGGAGGTGGCTTAACTCTTTTTTCATCCTCTATGCAAGGTTGTTGATCATCTCCCTGAGAATCATTTGTTAACACGACTCTAACCTGACCTATTGGGGGCTCAGCTTCATCAGACATTTTCAAACTTGATAGGGCTGATTGTAACATATCCTTTTGACCGGGGATGACTAAAGAATCCCACATAGACATGGTTACATTTGTCCTTTTCATACTATCAAGAATATTAAAGGGTACAATTGGATTTTTATTGTGTACCTTTACGCCAGCATGATCAGCTTGTAAGCGTGGCTGCTCCCTTGTTGGGAGTTGTTGATTTCCTTGCAAACCACTAGTCACTCGAGAGGTAGATGGTTCCACAGCTACCACCCTTCCTTTATCAGCTACTTGGTCAAGCTCAAATGCTCTCTTCTTTGCCCTTGTGTTAGCTGCAACTGGAGAGCTATCCTCATTTAGCCCACAGAATTCTTGACCTTGCTAATTGAGTAGGGTTGTATCATTGTTGAATTGGTCCTGATGTTGGGAAGATGCATCATTAAGTGTATGCGATCATGAACTTGAAGCATTTTGTACCATCAGTGCTTGATTGATGAGTCCATTTGAACAAGTGGCTTGATTATGAGGCTGGTTACATGGGTAGCACCACTCATACTTAGCTGCTAAGTTGTTTTGAGTGGGAACCAGTTCCCTGACTGCACTAACAGGTGCTAGAGCATAGGCCTGAAAAGGCCTTGTGTTCACACTCTTTTTTGGGCCCTAATAATTTCCCTAATACTGTTGTCTATTCCCTTGGAATTGCTGCTGTTGACCTTGAAAAGGCTGACTTGAGGCCTGATTTTTCTATTGATAAGGCCTGGAATAGGTCTGTTGCTTTTCCAAGTTCACCAACTTGTTACCAAAAGTCTGTAAGAGACTTTTGATCTCTTGTAATTCATTTGATGAGCTTGAAGCAACACTTTCCTACTTGTCAATGGTTGAAACAACAACTGGTAGCATTGGTACAACTGGTAGGGGTGTGAAAGGAGGTATTTGCAAAGGGATGCTTACATGAATCTTTGGAAATATTGGCATTGGTGGCCTGGGAGCAAGCTTGCCAGCTTGTATTAAGTTGTTTTCAGCTCTAATAGCTATTTCGAAGGCATCTGGTAGAGACACTCCTCCCATTGACTGTATCATGACAACTATATCACTGTTTAGAGCTCTCAAAAAGTATAGGAATGCATACTCTGGAGGCGGCCTCACCGTTGCAAGGATTCTATCCCAAGTTTTTTGAAATCTGAAGTTGAAGTCATTCATTAGCTCTTGCAGAGCCCTCTTAATTGTAGTCAGTTGCTCCAATAGAGACAAGTTGTCAGACCTGTCTTGGAATTGCTTATGCAATTTTTCTCCAAAATTGTCCCATGTTGCAATTGAACTGACTGGTAGGCTCCTGTACCACTGCACAGCTCTTCCTTTTAGTGAAACAACTAGCAATCTTACTGTAACATTTTCTTCGATTATGTGGTGGACTCCGCATAACGAAGCCACATCTCTCAAATGTTCAATGGGAGTAGTTTGATCTTCTCCCATGAAAATTGGCAAACTCTTCAAAGCTGCCATTGGAATATCATTATGTTGCGCTAAGTTCAAAGGACTCCCTCCGTTGAAAGCAACAAAGGGTTGATTCCTTGGAGCAGCCATTGAAGGTATCTGAGGTGGATTTGTTGGTGCAACGAAATGAGATCTTATAGGTGGAGTGGATTGAGTTTTTCTAGAATAGATGATTGTTGTTCTCCTTTTTTATGTTGCTCTGCCTTTCCTTCTTGGTGGTGACAGCTGCAAATATTCAAAAGGGCCTGAGCTGCTTCTTGTTCGAACTCTTTTCATATACTATAAAAGGCATGGATTTCTGGAATTCTTCCTCTTTGTGGAGTCACCAAGTATGCCAAAGGGCTTCTATAAAGCCTGATAATTCACTGGCTGCATACCAAACTAGTAATTCAATCTAGAAACTGTCCCATCGGGCGTGCCAGAAACTATTGTCACCTAGAATTGCACCTTGTGCAAATTTTGACAAAAACTAAGCATTCTAGAGCAACATGGGATCACTCCAAAGCTGTGGGTCACCTATGATTGAAGTGAACCTCTGGAGAAGGCCAGCTTCCTTAGGGTATCACCTAAACTACTGCTTCTTTGAGAGGAAAGAGGAAAGATATACATAAAAATGAAACTAAACCTATGGTGATACACCGTATTAATGAGAAACCATGACATGAACACAGTAAGAACACACACTTGAAAGCCTAATTCAATTGATTTAAATACCTAGAACAACCTCTTTCAAACTTAAATCTTTAGTCCTAATAGGTTTGGCCTACACATACACCTTGGGAAGGAAAGATCAATTTCACAACCTTAAGATACAAATGCAGAAATGTGAAAACACAGCTATAGACTTGCATGTAAAAAAGAAAGATACAGAAATGAGAATCAATACAAACATGAACATGAACTTTCAAGGTAAACTCTGTGTTATATTCAGGATTACAATTGAGTTATAGAAAACATCCATTGACTGAGAAAGGATTGATTGAAAATCACTAACTCTTCAGAGTGTGCAATCAGAACTATTTACAAAAAAGGCTGAAATGCCTTATATACAAACTGATATCGGCCCATTAGGGCTTACAAAAATATCCCCATTCAGAAAAAGATCTATCTCAGATCTTTTGATCTAAATTAATGTTGAAGCCCCTGCATGTCCCTATTGTTGGTGTCGCTGTGAAGAACTGCTCTTGGAGAAGCCTTCTCTTGATCTTTTGTAGCATTAATTCTTCTGATCCATTGTGTCTAGCTATCGAGTCCCCTGTTGAAGAGCTGCATTGAATGCACCCTAAGCTCAGAATAGATATATGTTGTATTCATGTTGTCACCTAGAATTGCACCCTGTGCAAAGTTTTACAAAAAACTGAGCATTCTAGAGCAACATGGGATCACTCCAAGGCTGTGGGTCACCTATGATTGAACTGAACCTCCGGAGAAGGCCAACTTCCTTTGGGTATCACCTAAACTACTACTTCTTTGAGAGGAAAGAGGAAAGAGATACATAAAAATGAAACTAAACCTATGGTGATACACCGTATTAATGAGAAACCATGAAATGAACACAGTAAGAACACACACTTGAAAGCCTAATTAATTGATTTACATACCCAAAACAACCTCTTCGAAACTTAATGCTTTAGTCCTAACAGGTCTGGCCTACACATACACCTTGGGAAGGAAAGATCAATTTCACAACCTTAAGATACAAATGCAGAAATGTGAAAACACAGCTATAGACTTGCATGTACAAAAGAAAGATACATAAATGAGAATCAATATAGAAATGCAAATCCCAAAGTTAAAAGCTCTTCTCCACCTGTGGCTTTTGTTGGAAATGCGAAGACTAGAGAATATTCTATCTTTGTCATGGTTTGCATTGTTGAAAAAAGTGTTTCAAATATGGACATGTCTTTGGTGGGTAAATTTGTTAGGCCTCGTCCTCATATTGAGTTGGTTTGAAAGTTCGCTTTGAATCGCTAGAGACCTAAGGTATAGGAGGATGTGACTGTAATGGCCAAAGGATTTTTCTCCTTCACGTTCAACTATGAAGATGATTTATTGGTGGCTCTGATGGGTGGTCCCTGGTTTATTGGGAAGTCTTCTCTGATGCTTAAAAGGTGGGAACTAGGCTTCAATCCTAACTTGTGTTCCTCTTTGGTGGCCCTAGTCTGGGTGAGACTTACAAGCCTCCCTCTTGAATTATGGGATGAGGAAGTGTTCAAAGGGATAGCGAGTACTCTTGGGTGTTTACTATCGGTTGATCAAATGATAGTGTCCAAGAAACATCTTGTTTATGCCATATTTTGTGTGAATGTGGAACTAGCGGCGGACTTGCCCTCTTTGGTGATTGAGAAGTGGGTAGAAAAGGAAAAGGATCTTGAACTAATTTCTTTGGAGTCTATGGAGAAAGGGGGGTCTACTTCTGGTGGTGAGGCTATCATGGTGTGTGACAAACCTATGGAATTGGAGATGGTAGTGGGTGAGAATATTGTGATTCCTAAGGGCCAGGTTGAACTTGAAGTGGTCAATGTGGTGCAAGAGTTGGGAGGTGAGGCTATTGTTTCCTCCCCTATTTTCAAAACTGTGGAGCTGTGTGAAGAGATTAGGTCTGAGGCTTTGGGTGAAGACAAGGTGTCTATGGATGAGGGTCTAGGCTACCCTCCTTTGGGTGCTCATGGTAGTGGGGTTGTTCAACCACCCCATGATGAATGTTCTAAGGTTGAGGGGTTGGAGGTTTACTCACTTTCTGAATTGAAGAATACTGGGGACTTGGATGATCCTAAGAATCCTCCTTTCATTCCAATGAAAGGTAGAAATAGAAAGAAGCACTCTCCTTCTTTGAGAGTCATTACTAGAAACAAGAAAAGGTCAAACTATGGGTTGGAGCCGAGAGGTAGAGGTCATCCTCCATCAATTGTTACTAGGGATGAGAGTTGAATGGATATTGTTGATGGAACTTAGAGAACTTTGTTGGAGATGTGCTCCAAGAGCACCTCCCATAAGTTCTTATAAAGATCATCTCCTGGAATATGCGAGGGTTAAATCACCCTCATAAGCATGATCTTCTTGCTAATCTGGTAAGAGATAATCAACTTGATATTGTCTTAGTTCAAGAAACTAAAATGGGTATGGATAGATTATCTAAACTTAAGCATAATATTTTTAAGGATTGTGGTATGCAATGCTCTGAAGCGACAGGAACCTCAGAAGGGATTGTTACTTTTTTGTAATCTTAATTTGGTTAAGGGGAATGAGGTGCTCCAAGACTGTAACCATGTGACCACCTCAGTTTTTAATATAAGGGATAAGTTCTCTTGGACCCTTTCAAATATCTATACCCCTAATAGTAAGAGTGATAGAATTTTTTTTTGTGAAATTCTTGGCTCCTTCAAGTCATCATATCCTATTGTTAATTGGCTGGTTATGGGGGATTTCAATACACCCCTGCATGATGCTAATAAGTTGGGAGTCTCATAGATTGTGGATGATAGTAGATATGATCTCATGAACATAATCAATGATAATGCTCTTGTTGACTTGGATCTTAAAGGGGCCTCTTTCACTTGGTCTAACCGGCATGTGGGTGATGCTCTTATCCAAGTTAAGTTTGACTATGCCCTTATCACTCCTGATTGGCTTGTCTCTTATTCTTGTTCACTTTCATCCTTGAGCAGGCTACGGTCGGATCACTTCCCTCTGTCCCTATCGGTTGATCTGTTGGTAAGGAAACAAAAATTGTTTCATTTTGAGAAGATGTGGACATGTCATCCTAATCTAAAAAATCTAGTTCAAGATTGGTGGAATATTCAGGTAGATGGTTCAGTTATGTATAGAGTCGCTAAGAAGCTTTCCAATGCAAAGAAAATTGTTAGGAAATGGAATAGGTCTTCTTTAGGGAACATTTTTTTGGAAAAAGAGGATGTTAACTGGGAGCTTCTTTCTATGTAGCAATCTATCCAAGTGTTTGGTTATGATCAAGGTTTGGCTTTGAAGGAGAATGTTATTTCCAAATTGCATAATATTGTGGCCAAGGAGGAGGAATTTCGGAAGCAAAGATATTGGATTATGTGGTTAAAAGTGGGGAAAAAAACATGCATTTTTTCCATCTCTCTACTCTAAAACATAGGGCTTCTAATCATATTAATGCTATTAATTACAACAATTAGGTGTTGGAGAAGGATGTTGATTTGCAGCAAGCTGTGTCTTCTTAATTTTCTAACCTGTTATCCATGGATGGGGAATTGGATTTGGATTGTCAGGAGGATCTTCTTAGGGATATCCCTCATTTTATCTCAAAAGATATTAACTGGCAGTTGGTGTGTATTCCTTTAGTGGAGAAGATTAGAAGTGTTGTTTTCTCTTTTTAAGGTAATAAGGTGTCGAGGCCTGATGGTTTACCAATGTTCTTTTTTTAGTCTTTCTCGAATATTGATGCCAAGGATGTTGTGGATGCTACTAAGGAATTTTTTGGTAGTGGAAATCTTTTGAAGGAATTTTAAACTCCTTCATTGTTCTTGTGCCTAAGAAATCGAGTGTTGCTTCCTTTGATGAATTTCGCCCTATTAGTTTGTGTAATTGATTTACAATATCTTCTCCAAGGTTTTGGCAGTTAGATTGCAAAAGGTTCTTCCTATCATCATATCTCTTCAACAAAATGGATTTTTGGTAGGAAGAAAAATTATGGATTTCATCCGTACTATTCATGAGAATATCCACTCTTTAATGGTTAATTAGTGTGCTAGTTTTATCCTAAAGCTTTATTTGCTTAAAACCTATGATAGAGTTGATTGGGGTTTTCTATCAAAAATTCTGCAAGCTTTTGGTTTTGGGGAGAAAATGGTGGTTCTAGTTCTCCAACTTATTTCCACCCCAAGGTTCTCTATTCTTGTCAATGGTTCTCCATTTCCTCTGTTTGATTGTTCGAGGGGGTTGAGATAGGGATATCCTATATATCCTTTTCTTATTATTATCATGGTGGAATATCTAGGTCACCTCATCTAGATATTTATTAACTCCAGTTTGATGTCTTGGTTTTCTCCTTCTCGTAATCTTATATGCTCCCATCAATAGTTTGTTGATGATTCTCTCATGCTCAGGGAGTCGTCTATCAAGGAAGCCAAAGCTATTAAACATATTTTACAAAGATATGAGGCTGCCTCGAGGTAGAAGGTTAGCCTTCCCAAGAGTGCTATTTTCTTTGTTAACACTCCTAACCATAGGTAGATTAAAATTGCTAGAATCTTGCAGTGCTAGATTGGTGAGCTTCCTGTGTCTTATTTGGATCTTCCCCTATGCTCTAATGTGGTTCCTAAGTCTTTTTGGTGGGGATTGATTGATAAGTTCAACTCCAAGTTGGCTGGTTGGAAGGGTGTGTTGTTAAGTAAAGCCAAGAAAGTGCAGCGAATCAAGTGGGTATGTGCAGGATCATCATGGAAAAAATAAGCCCTTAAGTGGTGAAAAATTCAAAAAAATCAGAGTTAGGAAAATTGACGTAAAAAATTGAATAAGGTATCTATATTATTTCAAAAATATGTAAGAATAGAATTTGTAGAAAATTGAATTTAGTTTCTAAACTACTAGGTTTATTTAAAAAGAAAAATCTATTTGGTGAAAATTTGAAATTTCAATGCAAGGTACTTAAATTTTAGGAAAAATAAGAAGTAGGTTCATGTCTAACCAGCCAACCACAACAAAATGAGAATATTTTTTATAATATTTTATATATAAGTAGAGGACTCATGTCGATGTGATACATATTTTTTGTAATTTTTTCCAAGTAAATAATTAATTATGAATTTTTATTATAACTTTAAAAATATAAAAATTGTATGTTTGACCACCTTAACTTGGTCAAAACTTCATGAAATTCATTTTTTTTTTTTAATCCTATAGTATAGGAAGCATAGAATGTGATGCATGTTTCGGATTTAAAAAATGTGATACTGTTTGAAAGCTATAGATGTTTTTCAATCAACCTATCAATTAGGACTTTAGTCGTAATTCAAATAGAAAATGAATAATATTTATTTATTAAATTCAAAGTAAAGCATAATTTATATTGGTGGAAAGTTGAGAATCTCCTTAAAAACCCTTTTCATTTCATCAATTTTGGGTAAGAAAAAAGTCATCAGCCACATACCCTACACATTCCCATCATATCGCCACTTTTTGGCCCATCATGATCCTGCACATATCCAAGTGTGCTTTTCATAATCTTCCAATTTATGATCTTAGCCTGTTTTATATGCTGAAGAAAATTGTGGAAAAACTAGAGGGAATTCAAAAAAAATTCCTCTAGTCTGGGGTTGAGGACAATAAAAGGATTCATTTGGTCTCCTGGGATGATGTTTGCAAGCCAAAGAAGGTGCGAGGTCTTAAAATTCATAAAATTCACAAATTTAATTTGGCTCTTCTTGGTAAACAACTATGGAACCTTATTTTAGCTAAGAGTGAATGGGATAAAATAGCTCTAAGCAAATATCTTCATGGGGTGGATCGTATAAGGGACCTATTGTCTTGTGATTTTTCCCCTCTGTCTAGTTTTGCTCTCTGGAACTATATGGTCAAGGCTCCTAAGATTGTTTCAAAAGGTCTCTTTTGGCAGCTCAGACATGTGGTAGGAAAATTCAATTCTAGGATGATTGTTGGTTTGGCAATAGACCTCTCAAAGATGAGCCTTGGGCCCTTCCTTTCATGGATATTTGTGTATGTCGGTTTGGAAGATTTGTTGTTGATTATATAGATGGGGTTCATTGGAAAAGGTTGCACATGTGAGGTGGATCCAGGGTTGGAGGGTCTCTTTAAGGCTTTGTCCTCAGTTCATATTCCTTCGTATGCTCATGTTGATAAGATTATGTGGAGGCTCTCTTCCAATGGTAATTTTTCTGTTTCCTTCACTTTTCATCTTCAAGTTTCCTTTGTTGGTCTTGCTCCTTTTTGGGCTTCCCTGTGGTCCTCTAAACTGATTCCCAAGGATAACATTTTTTTTGGATTTTTTGCTAGAATAAGGTCTTAACTACTGATAATTTGGTCAAGAGACGTTTTGTGATTCCTAACAAATTCTATCTTTGTGAATAGGATGTAAAGAATTCATTTCACCTCTTGATTGGTTGCAGATATGTTAGAGAGGTGTTGGGTCATTTTCTTTCTCTTTGGAAACTTAGTTGGGTGTTTCCCTCTTTGATTGGGGAAGTGTGGTCTCAATGGGTAGGACCTTCTTCCAATCTTGCTATGCTTTTTCTATGGTCTCTTTCTCTACCTCATATTGCTTGGGGTATCTAGCTAGAATGTAATGACAAGATTTTCAAGAGCTTGGCTCTTCTGGCTATTTCTATGGCTTATAAAATTTGTGCTACTATCAAAGAAAATTTTGTCTCTGGGGTATCCTTTCTTGTAAGGAAAAATGGAGGGCATCTCGTAGAAACTCCAAATAGTAGTGCCTTTGGTAACTTTCATTTATATTAGGTTGCCTCAAAGACATGTACAACTATGTCCTAAAGCGGAAACAGACAGTTTATTTCCCACATTGATCTTTCTGAGAGAAGCACATGTAAATTCAACAGCTTGCATTAACAAATTCTACAACAAGAACCAACAGACATGAAAGATGAGACATAAATTAGAACAAATAGATTTATGTGGGGAAAATCCTTTCAGATAAAAAACCCCACACTCCAAAGATCAAACCATTGTATTATTCAGCAACAAAACAGTTACAATACAATTTCAGGCTCTTTAGCCTTTTCAGAGATTACATCTTGTTCATTTAGATATAACTGGTAGAAAATCTCACTTCCTCTATTTCAGCCTCAAGCCAGCCTCTCAGCCCTCTCTCTATCGCTCTCACCTTCAGCTCTCATGCGCACTCTCTGTACACATGCTATACACACTATCTTGCAGAACATCCAATGCATACATATATACATTCATTCTCAACAGGCTCTTTGAAACTGGTTCATTTCAAACTGTCAGATCACAATTTTTGAATCACCCAGCTCAACATCATAGATGTTTCCACTTCCTTGCATAGAAGATAATATGTCCAAGTCACACCACGTAGGACAATCATCCAAATGGTCAAGGGCATTCAATCTATGTTGTCATGTCAGTGAGACACTAACCGTGTCTCCCCAATGCCAACACAGCCAGCATTCGATATCACCAAGATTCGTCCCTATCGGCAAGAGGTTACATCGAGTCCATAGAGCTATTGCTAAGAATTCACCATGTCGCCAAGACCTCATACCAAAGATCACAAGGTATTCCAAAGAGTTCAACAGTCAGCAAGACTATCACTCTTCGCCCAGACATTACACCGAAGCTCTTCATGTTATACCAAAACATCCCAGTCGGCAAGACTTACCGCTATCGCCGAGAGGTCATAACGAACTCAACATGTCACATAGAAAAGAGTATTCCATCAGCAAGACTATCATCTTTCACCAAGAGATCATACCAATGCATTCATGTTATACCAAACACCGAGCAGTCGCCAAGAGTCATGGCGACATCAGGATTCCCATCGGCAAGAGATTTCTCATCGGCAAGACTCATACCGATGCTCACAAGTCACATCGATTTCAACTTTGCCATTGGCAAGACTTTTCTATTCGCCAAGAGGTTTCGCCGAGTCTCCTCAAGTTTCACCAAAGCACCTAACAGTCGGCAAGACATTTGTCTTTCACCAAGACTTCCCTCTGAGCAAACATGTCTTACTGAGTCAGCAAGACTTTTTTCTTTCCCCGAGACCTCACACCAAGCACTCATGTCTTACCGAGTCGGCAAGACATTTGACCTTCGCCAAGACCTTTCACCGAGTGAACATGTCATACCGAAGACTATCGGTGAGACTCTCCAAGTCACCAAGACTTCACACCGAACACTTATGTCTTATCGAGTCGGCAGGACATTTGACCTTCACCAAGACCTTTCACCAAGCGAACATGTCATACCGAAGGCTATCAGTGAGACTCTCCAAGTCGCCAAGACTTCACACCAAAGTCTTTTGTCATCGCAAAAGCACCAAGTATATCCTTTGTCGGCAAGACCTTCATCAATCACTAGGAAATCATATTGAGCTCAGGAGTCATTCCGAACACATCCCATTGCATCGGTGAGACAAATGCTCATTTCCAAGACTTCATACCAAAGCCTTACATTACACCGATGACCCCTAATACTGTCGCCGTGACATCTCTCGGTCGCCAAGACTTCACATTGAGACCCTTGAGTTACTTTGAGTTATATACCGTCGGCTAGACATCTCCCAGTCGCTAGGACCACATACCGACACACTTGAGTTACAATGATAGATTTTATTTGGCAAGACATCAACTTTGTCTCAGCGACAAGACAAAAATTTTATTAAACTACCAGTCGGCCAGACAACTGGAATGTCACAGCGACCATGCTTTCTCAGAGGTTTGAGCCTATGAGATTGAGGCAATAATTCCAACACAGAATGGCCCGAGGATAACACTCAATCTCGATGATATTTCTATTGCGCATAATTGGAAGCTGCCCTGTGATATTTCCTTTCCTCTGACTAAAGCTAAAGCCTCTGGAGATGATGTTGTTTGGAAGGCTCCCTTGATTGGATGGGTGAAAGTTAATTTTGATGGAGCTGCTAAAGGTAACCCGAGACCTACTAGTTGTGGGGGAAGTGTTAATAAATCCTAATGGTAGGTTTGTTTCCATTGTGGTGCTCCATTTGGGAACCTAGACAAACCACTTCATTGAAGCGACTACAACCTATCATGGCTTGAAGATGTCTTAATCCAAAGGATACAAAAAGGTTTGGCTTGAGGGTGACTCTTTAAACATTATTAACAACATGAAGAAGGTTTTTTTCCCCTCATGGAGTGTTGAATCCCTTATCATGGATACTATTGAAATCCTAAAGTCCATTGACGAAGTTTATATCTCTCACATTCTTAGGGAAGGGAATGGCCTAGTTGATGTTTTTGCTAACGTAGGTGTTAGTGGTTCTAGGGAGTGGGATGTGGATGACCCCCTCCCCATTGAGGCTATTGCTTGTTTAAATCATGATTATCAAAATGGATAATTCAAATGGTGGATTTATTATGCTCTAGGCTCACATGTCTATAATCATGTGGTAGTTAATTCTTTGAAGTGAAGGTGAGTTGGATTTTGATTAGGCTTATGGTACCTTGAGTATTCTTCATATGGGGCAGTGTCCTAGGATCATTATTTCTCTCTGCCATAATGTCATTGCCACATGGATTATGGGATTGTTTTGGCCTTCCTTCTTGAGGCTTCTCTTAATCATTTGCAAAGTTCTCAAGATCCTAAATTTTGCTAACTTCGTGACCATGGGAGGTGAAAAAAATAGAGTGGAGCCCTTCTCCTATGATACTATAAAAAAGGAGGAGATTTGGCGTAGGTTGTAGAAAAGTGGGCTTACATCATATTTGGAGAGGCTGCATGGAAATAACCTGCAAGCCATGTCCTTATTTGTCAAAGGATGGAATAATAGGATTTTGAAATTGGGATGCATTGAATTTGATGTTAATGAGGACTTCATTGTGAATATCACTGGTCTTTCAACTGAGGGAAAGAAGGTTTATAGAGATAAGAAGGAATCTAAGGTAGCTATGCATATTTTCTTCAAAGGAGATGAAGAACAAAAACTTAAGTCTACCAAGAGTGGTGGGTACCAGCGAAGTTCTCTCAAAGCCTTGTGGGGTGATGTTGCAGAGGAATTGATGAGGTACATTACTTTAGAAGATCGGTAATATGTTGTGAATGCCTATCATTTTGTTCTTTTGAATCATTTTTTCCATAAGAAAAAAATTTCCTTTCCATTTTATCTTTTGGCATCTCTAGAGTATGGTCTAAAGGATCATAAAAGGAACCCTAAGAATATGGTGCTGCATATTGGTCTTATTTTGTTAATTTTGGATTATGCAAAAGTCTATGAGGTCCCTAAGCCGTCTGCTATTACTCCTAAGGGTAAGTAACAAAAGTTAGCCTTGGAATATGTGACTGAACATTTCAGAGGATGAGCCAAGGAGTTTGAAAGGGAAAGAAGAAGGAGGTTATAGAGGAGTCTAAAATGGAGGATGATGAGGATGTTGTTCCAGATTCTCAAGCCTCTATGGAAGTGATTTCACAACCTCCTGCCCAGGGAAAACATCATAAAAGGGTTTCAACTCCTAACCCGAAGGATTATGAGACCTATAGTGAGGATGAGGGTGGTGAAAATTCCATTAAAACTAGGCCTACTGCTCCTACTATCTTGAAGGAGAGGATTGAAATTGTTGAAGATGTGTCTTCGTCATCCCCTATTTTTGGGACCAAGAGAAAGAAGGGACCAAAGGAGGGTAGTAAAAAGAAAAAATATTTTAGGTCTACTAGCCTGGGGCAGGAAGTGCAAGTTACATCTCCTCAAAAGTTGGTTGATGCGTAGGAGGTTGTGGGATCTCTGGGTGTGGACTTGGAGATGCAAAATAGAAGGAGGTTGGTAGCTCAGGACATGAGTTGTCTTTACAAGATTCAAATTCCAGTGGTTGGGGGTAAAGGTAAGGAGGTGTGTGTGAGCTAGGATAAGGTTAGTTCTTCCTAGGAGGGTGATGCTATAGAAAAGGACGTTTTCAACTTTGATCGGGAGGATGTGCCCAATTTGTTGGATATGGCTAAGGAGGGCTCCATTTCTCTGTTTAAACTATTTAAATGGGTATTTCATGAGATCAACATGACTAGTGTTAGGATTAGGGGTGCTATGAGCAAAGTGGGAGAATCATTGGTTTAGACTCAAGTTGATGAGCTATATGATTCTTTGAAGGTTGTTGTTGATACTGTTGTTGAGGAAATGTTGAAGATGAAGCAAAATTTTGAACAAAGAATCCTGACCATGGAAGAAAAAATGGAAAGGATTATTGTGAAATTGGATAAGGGGGTGGATGGGACTAATTTTACTGTGAGGTATGAGTCTAAGGGCCTTTCTACTCCTTTTGAGAAGGCCAAGAAACGAATGGAGATAACTCCTGTAGAGGAAGTTGGTGCTGGTGAAAGGCTAGTGGAGGAGGATGTTTTGGTTGACAAGTCTGCTGGTTCACAGAATGTTTTGATTAATGAGGTAAATGTGGTTGGGCCTAGTGCTAGAACTAGAAATAAGACCAAGATGAAAGAGGGGGTCCCTACTAAAGATATGTCTAAAGTTATGGATGACCATTAGAAGAATATGGAGAGCAACATGGAAGCTACAAACATTTTGAAGAATATGTAGTTCTGCTATTTTTCTCCTTCCTTTTCAGCCGCTGTCATGTTGATGATTTATTGTGTTTTGGCTATTGTTTTCTCTGTTTAGTTATCTTTTGCTTCAACTGTTCTTTTTGGTAAAGGGTTTTGGGGCCCCTTCAAAACCTATTTACCTATAATAAAAAATAATAACCATTATATAATTGCAAGGTTGAGACAAATTTTCCCAACAACAATCCCCCATCACCTTCAATCCACCACCATCTCCATTCTTTTAAGAAACTAGGGAAACCTTCCATCAAGAGCTTCATCCCTTCCACTTCTATTATTCTTTGATAGACCAATACTTATTTGTTGAATGCACAAGACAATTGAGAGGTGGGGCAAGTTAGTTTACATTAAAACATCAAAACCCTCATTAATATTTAGATATGCAAATTATCCTCTTAAACCCTTAACAACCATTAAACCTTTATTATGCATTAGTAGAATATAAACATGAGAAACAGTAATGTGAACACATCCAAACAAAAAGTATCCACCACTATAACTCTGTGTTGTAAGTATGAGCAAGTTTGGTGGTGTTTTCATTAATGGTGTCATTGATGTCAACACAATTCAGTATGTTGCAGATTGTACATGTATAGTTAAGAGGCTATGAGTACATGGAACTATCCTTATAATGTTGCAAATGCGTTGAAATGATGTGTTTCCAAGTGCTTTTGAGAAAATTAATAAAGAAGAGAAGTCAGAGTTATGAATTTGTTCAGAATGTGCTCTGGTATGTGCTCTGTGTTTCTCCTATGTTGATCCTATGCTTGTGCAGATCTGAAGGTTTGCTAATGGTAATCTAGTGGTGATATCTCCTGAGTTGAAGCTTCTAGTTTGATGGGATGTGAAAGTTTCATTCACCGGTGTGTGAACTGTTCTGGAAAAGTTGGTCTTCTATGGACTAGTTGAAATGTTCCTGCTCCACAGTCCTCCACTATTCTATTTCATATCTGGTGGATCTGGAATATGTCTTATATTGATGTTCTCTTGGTTCGGGCATACATGTGGTTTGGTGATCTAGAAGTCATGTTTATGAATTGCTATATGTGTTTGCACAGTCTAGATGAACTAATGGAAGGAGTTCGATGTTCAAAGATCATTTCACTTGTTTTGGATGTATCTGAAGGAACCTGAGATGTGTTCTTGTGCATAATAAAGCGTGTTGTGTCATCTACATGCTATCTTCATGTTGGGAAGTGTGTACATCAATGTTCATTTGTGTTTTCATTAGGTTTGGCCGACCTAGTGTTTACACTTCATTTAAATAAACAAATTTAATTAAGGAAGCATGTGGTTGATCCAAGACATTATTTTTGGTCTTGATTAAATATTTTTGTTGATCCACTCTCATTGTTTTCCACCAAGGGAATGTTGATTTGCTGAACTAATTTGAATTTATGAAATGAATTTTATGTGGGCAACCTTGGAGAATTTTTCTAAGGTTGAAGATGGTATAAATGCAAGTCTAATTGAGAAGATTTGGAAGTAGATGAAAAGTGACAAAGTAAGCTACAAATAAAAAGCAAAAGTGTTTGTGAAAGCGAGTTGAGGCAGTAGTACTTCATTGTGTTAGATTCCTGGAGGCAGTGAGCTGAAGGTTTCTGCAATCTTCTGATCAAGGTTGCAAATGTGTGTTTATTGTTGTGGTGGATCTTTTGTTCTCTTTTGTATCTATAGGTAGTGAGCCTCCCTTTTGGACAATGAGTCCTTTATGTAGGCAGTGAGCCTTTGTATTTGGATAGTGAGTCCTCTTCTAGGAAGTGAGCTTCTGTATTCTGTTTTATAATCTCTTATATTGTGAGTTAATCCTCACCGTGATTTTTCCCTCATTGGATTTTCCACTTAAAAATCTGGTGTTCATTGCGTTGTTTTTACTTTCTGTTATCTACATTTCATGTTCATACAATTTAATAACATAATAGTGTGCTTGTGGGATTGATAAGTGAAACATTGAAGTTTTGAATTTGAATTTAAGTGACAACTGATTCACCCCCATCTTAGTTGTCTTGCACCTTTTTAACAATTGGTATCAGAGCTTTGGTTCCTTCATGTAGAGCTTAACCGCTTAAAGAAGATCCAATGGTGCATAATCTAGGAATCCCTATGTTTGATGGATCTTATTACGGTGATTGGAAAGTGTAGATGAGAGGATATATTGTTTCTCTTGGTTATAAGACCTGGAAAGCTATTGAGATGAAGTATGTTGCTCCAGCAAGTAGTCCTACTACTACAGATGAGGTTTCTGCTTATGAGGAGAATGAGAAAGCAAGGTATGTTATTTACAGTGCTTTATCTAGAACTAATCCAACTAAGGTTCTTTCTTTAGACACTGCTCATGAAGTCAAGAAGAAGTTGGAAGAACTATATGAAGGAAATGGAAGAGTAAAGTTGACAAAGAAGCTAGTGGAAAAACGTAGATATATGAGAATATGAAAATGGAAGAAGGTGAAGAGTTTACAAGCTATTTCTAGAGGGTTGAGATGACAACAAATGAAGTTAAGAATCAAGGGGGAAAGCTGACTGATGAAGATGTTTTTTAGAAGATCCTGATCACCCTACCAAATTGCTACAGTGATAAGATCTCAGTTATTGAAGAGATGTATGATCCTAAGAAGTATACTAAAGAATAGTTATTTGGCACCTTGCAAGCATTTGAGATGAGAAAGTTTAGGAAAGAAGACATGAGAGAAGAAAAGATAGAAAAAACATTTAAGGAAATGAAGATTGAAGATGATCTGGAGAGTGATGGTTCTGATGAGTTGGAAGCGGATTTCACTAGAAAGTTGAAGAAAGGTACTAGAAAGTATAAAGGTATGTTTCCATTTAAATGTTTCAGTTGTGGTAATATTGGTCATTATGCTTCAAGATGTTTGAATAGAGTTTTACATAAGAAGAACAAGGATTATAGAGATAAGGATAGAAAGGATAAGAAATTCAAGAAGTTGTATTATGTTAAATAAGAAGTCAAAATATCTGATGATGAATCTAATTATAAGGGTGATGATAGTGAATGCTTATTTTTAGCTTTGGAGTATAAATCTAGGTTTGCTAACCCAAGAAAATGTGCAAGGAAGAATGCTCTAGAGAACAAAAAGAATAAGATGGAAGGTACTTTGGTCACCTCCTTTCATGCAAGATAGGATGAAAACTATTGGGTGATTGATAGTGGTTGTTCTAATCACATGACCAGAGATAAGAGTAAGTTCACTAAACTTGAAAGGTATGATGGTGGTTTGGTCATGTTTGGTGATGATTCAGGAGCTAAGATTTGTAGGAAAGGTACAATTAGTTTTGATGGAGTACACATCGTTGATGATGTATATTATGTAAGTGGTTTGAGGCATAACCTTTTGAGTCTTGGACAGATGTGTAGCAATGGTTTTAAACTTGTGTTTCAAAATAATACTTGTGAAATTAAAAAAAGGATCTAGAAATGGAGATATGGTTGTTGTTGGAAGGAGAACTCATGGAAACATCTATCAACTTAAGGGAGTTGATGGTCAATGCCTTGTATCTCAAGTTAGTGAGAGTTGGTTATGGCACCAAAGAATGGGACATGTAAACTTTGATAATCTGGTCAGAATCAGTTCAAGAGATGTCTGAGGTCTACCTAGAATCACAAAGCTTGGTAATACTATGTGCAGAAGTTGTCAGTTGGGGAAACCAAAAAGATGCAACTTTAAGGGAAAAGAGAAATCTACTACTGGAATGCTGGAATTAATTCATACCAACCTCTATGGTCTGACTAGAATAGGTCACCTGAATGGTGATAGGTATTTTATGCTCCTTATTGATGATTATTCTCGAATGACATGGGTTGCTTTTATTAGAGAGAAGACTCGTAGAGAAAACTCGGGCTCTAGATAGGCTTAAAGTGTTCAAAGCAAGAGTGGAAAATGAAGTGAATTTGAAAATCAAATGTTTGAGATCTGATAGAAGTGGAGAATTCACTTCTAGTGAGTTTAATACATTTTGTGAACAATATGGCATAAAGAGACAGTTTTCTGGTCTAAGAACCCCTCAACAAAATGGGGTAGTTGAGAGGAAAAACTGGATGGTACACGAAGCTGCAAGAACTATGATGAAAGAATAAAATGTACCAGATGTGTACTGGAGAGAGGCAATACATACTATTGTTTATGTTCTTAATAGAATTTTTAGATCAGAGGCAACAACACAAAGACTCCTTTTGAGTTATGGACTGGTAAGACTCCTACTATGAAATACTTTAAGGTATTTGGAAGAAAATGTCACATTAAAAGAGATGATGAAAATCTTGGGAGGTTTGATGCTAGATGTGATGAAAGAATTTTTCTTGGGTACTCTACTACCAGCAAAGCATATAGATGCTTCAATAAAATATTAAGGAAGATTGTTGAAATTGCTAATGTGAAAGTTGATGAAGACATGCACAGACCTATTGAGATAAGTGAGGTTGAACCTGATGATCCTATATGTGGACAAGTACCTGAAGAAAATAATGAGAAGGAAGAAGAGAAAGAAGAACAAGCTGAAGAAGAAGAAGAAGAAGAGAATGAACCGGAATCTGTTGTTAAGACTCCTAAGTATATAGAGAAAAATCATTCAGAGGAAAAAATAATTGGAGATAAGAATGAAGGTGTGAAGAAAATAAGTAAAGTAGTAGTTGAGGTAAATCTGTGTTTACTCTCTAAAATTGAACCTAAGTTTGTGAGTGAACCATGTGAAGATGAGAGTTGGATGAAAGCTATGAAAGAAGAGTTGCAGCAAATAGAAAAGAATCAGACATGGGAATTAGTTCCTAGACCTATGAATAAGAATGAAATTGGTTCAAAATGGGTGTTCCAGAACAAACTAAATGAAAATGGTGAAGTCATAAGGAATAAGGCAAGACTAGTATGCAAGGGATACTCACAAGTAGAAGGCATAGACTTTGAATAAACATTTTCCCATGTGGCTAGAATGGAAGCTATAAGAATGTTCTTGGAAATTTTTTCCCACAAGGATTTCAAAGTATATCAGATGGATGTCAAGTCAACATTTCTAAATGGTGAATTGGAGGAAGAAGTATACATGGAACAGCTTAAAGGATTTAAGCTATCTAACAAACCAAACATGGTTTGTAAGTTGAAGAAGGCATTGTATGGACTGAAGCAAGCTCTTAGAGCCTAGTATGCAAGGTTGGATAGATACCGAACAAAGCAAGGATTCAACAAAGGCTCTGCTAACAACAATCTCTACTTCAAAGTACAAGGTAACAAGATGTTGATAGTAGTTGTATATGTTGATGATATCATCTTTGGTGGAAATGAAGGCATGTTAGGAGATTTGTTGAAGAAATTCAAAAAGAATTTGAAATGTCCATGATTGGTGAGTTGAATTTCTTTCTTGGTCTTCAAGTAAATCAATCTGATAAGGGGATATTTATTTCACAATCTAATTATGTGAAAGAGTTGTTGAAGAAGTTCAAAATGGATGACTCCAACCAGTTAGTACTCCTATGGTAACCGAATGTAAGCTGAGCAAAGATGATCAATCTGCTAAAACTGATCAGAGAAAATACATATCTATGATTGGTGGACTGTTGTATCTTACTGCTACCAAATCGGATATTATGCATGCAGTATGTTTAGTTGCCAAATTTCAAGTAGATCCTAAAGAGGCACATGTTATAGTTGTAAAGAGGATATTTAGATATCTTAAAGGTACATCAGATTATGGCTTATGGTATCCTAAGAGTGTTGATTTCACCTTGAGTGCTTATACCGATGAAAATTAGGTTGGTTGTGTGGATGACTGAAAGAGTACCAGTGGTGGTGCTTTCTTTCTTGGTGGTAGATTGGTTTCTTGGTTGAGTAAGAATCAAGACTCAGTTTCTTTATCCACTACAGAGGCTGAATATATTGTTGCAGCATCTTGTTGCACACAGGTTTTGTGGATGAAGCAAACTCTGACAGATATTGGAGTAATATGTGATGAGCCTATTTCTATTTTATGTGACAACACAAGTGCTATAAAAATTTCAAAGAATCCGGTTATGCATTCAAGAAAAAAGCACATATCTATCAAATATCATTTTCTAAGAGAAAAGGTGATGGAGAATGAAGTCAGATTGGAGTATGTGACAACAAAGGAACAAATTGCAGATATATTTACTAAGGCTCTTCCAAAGGATACTTTTGAGTATCTTAGGGAGAGGTTGGGGGTCCTTGTCCCTTTGAACTAGGTGCACATGAAGGTGCATCAGTCCAGTGAATTCATAGATTCTTCATTTATCTGGACTGATAAATGGGTCTACTCCACAGGGGGAGTAGAAAAGGTTTTCATTGTTGCAGTATGAGTTGAATGGGTGCACTCCTAAGGGGGAGTGATCATAATTTTTGATCTTTTCCATTTATGTTAAAGGGGGAGAGAAATTCATGTGAAAAAAAGTTGCAGAGAAAGAGAAGGTGTTCTCTCAGAATATTGTGTAAGATGTTGTCTTTGATGGTTTTTCGCATCATGTGTTGCCATCAATGACAAAGGGGGAGATTGTTGCAATTATGAGCAAGTTTGGTGGTGTTGTCATTAATGTTGTCATTGATGTCAACACAGTTCAATATGTTATAGATTGTACATGTATAGTTGAGATGCTATGAGTACATGGAGCTATCCTTATAATGTTGTAGATGTGCTGAAATGATGAGTTTCCAAGTGCTTTTGAGAAAATTAATAAAGAAGAGAAGTCAGAGTTATAAATGTGTTTAGAATGTGCTCTGGTATGTCCTCCACATTTCTCCTAAATTGATCCTATGCTTGTGCAGATTTGAAGGTTTTCTAATGGTAATCTAGTGGTGATATCTTCTGAGTTGAAGCTTATAGTTTGATGGGATGTGAAAGTTTCATTCACCAATTTGTGAACTGTTCTGGAAGAGTTGGTCTTCTGTGGACTAGGATAATTTTTTCTACTCTGTATTCCTCCGCTGTTCTATTTCAGATTTTGCGGATCTGGCAAGGTATTCTCTTGGTTCCTGGGCATATATGCATGTGGTTTGGTGATCCGGAACTCATGTTTCTAAGTTTCCGTATGTGTCTACACAGTCTAGATGGACTAATGGAAGGAGTTTGGTGTTTGAAGATCATTTCACTTGTTGTGGATGTATCTAAAGGAACCTGAGATGTGTTCTCATGCATAATGAAGCATGTTTTGTTGTTCATGTGCTATCTTCATGTTGGGAAGCATGTACATCAATTCTCATTTTTGTTTTCATTAGGTTTGGTTGACCTAGTGTTTACACTTTATTTAAAGAATTAAATTTAATTAAGGAAGCATGTGGTTGATCTGAGACATTAGTTTTGGTCTTGGTTAAATATTTTTATTGGTCCACTCTCATTCTTTTCCACCATGGGAATATTGAGTTTCTGACCTACTTTGAATTTATGAAATGAAGTTTATGTGGCTGACCTTGGAGAAAGTTTATAAGGTTGAAGATGGTATAAATGCAAGTCAAATTGCGAAGATTTTGAAGTAGATGAAAAGTGACAAAGTAAGCCACAAATCAAAAGTAGAAGTGTGTTTGACAATGAGTTGAGGCAGCAATACTTCATTGTCTTAGATTCCTGAAGGCAGTGAGATGAAAGTTTTTGCAATCTTCTGATCAAGGCTATGAATGTATGTTTATTGTTGTGGTGGATCTTTTGTTCTCTTTTGTATCTATAGGCAGTGACCCTGTGTATTTGGACAATGAGTCCTCTTTTGGGTAGTGAGCCCTTAGCAGTGAACCTCTGTATTGGGTTTTATAATCTCTTATATTGTGATTTAATCCACACCATGGTTTTTCCCTCATTGGGTTTTCCATGTAAAAATATGGTGTTCATTGTGTTGTTTTTACTTTCTGTTATCTGCATTTCATGTTCATACTTAATAACATAATAGTTTGGTTGTGGGATTGATAAGTGTTGAAGTTTTGAATTTGAATTTGTGTGACAATTGATTCACCCCCTGTCTCAGTTGTCTTATGCCTTTTTAACACTCTTCACCATCAACAACTTTAGGTACTTTGCAAATGTAGACCCTTCTACTCACTACATTAGAGTCATAGGCATTAGGATCACACTTTAGATCTCTTCATATGATTAAATTCCCATCTCAAAGCATCCTTGCATCACCTCACACTTCTCCAATAATTCACATTTCCTTTATACCGTTTACAACCTTAAAAACATCTTTCAAGGTCGGCTATGCACCTCAAACATGCAAATTCAAAATAGATTGGCATCAAAACAATCCCGCAGTGGAGAGGAATGAAGGTGGACCACATAACATCTTAACTTGGACCTAAATCCACATATATACATCATGCCATGCTTTCACAAACATTGAAGCACATATGCATTTATTGTAAACACCCAAGGTCAATCAAACCTATGTTAACACCATTAAACATTTAAGTACACACACTTTCTCAAACCCAAAGATGACTTGTGAACCACACACAACACTTAAACATAATTTGGAATAATCTACAAACACCTTGAAATCCAACAAATCCCTCACAAAATCATACACAGGTAAAAAAAATAATCATTATGTACACCTAGTTAACCTTTTGCATATTGTAACACATGAATCTAACCTTGTGAAGCACTAAAACTCAAAAAAATATGATAAAAGATAGTTATAGATATTGTAAGCACATTAGTAGATCCGTAAGACCAAAAACCACAATGTGGAGAAATGTGGAGCAAAATCATTTCTCCTAGACAACCCTGCTTCACATGTCACACTGGTGAACACAACTTCCGTCAAATGATCCAAAACATGAAACTATGGATGTAACACCTCTAAACGCCTTTGATCAACATATCCAAACCACACAAGCAAATCTTCAACCATGAAGAAATGTGGAGCAAAACACTGAACACTATTCTGCCACACTAAACTCTCTTTTAATCAAATATTCTCAAAATCACTTGGAAACCAAGCACCAGAAACACCTTCTCAACATTTCAACCACACAAGAAGTTGAACATCCACAAACACATGCTCATCAAAGCAACACTAGAGGTTGACATCAGTGAGACTACTAATGACAACATAATGCAACCAATCAAAGCATCTCCATAGGTTGACGTCAATGCAACAACATAGATCGGTTGACATCAATGACAACACAAACTTCCAACATTCGTATAATCATAACACCAATCAAAGAAGGGTAAAATGTAGACACTCTATATACATCTCCACTTATTAATAATAACCAATCATAAATTAATTAAGGGCCACTATTTAATTAATTATCCGCAACAATTAATTAACGATTCTTCTAATCCCCTTTCATTCCTCAAGGTTAATTAATTAAATTAAATTAGTCAAACTTGGCTTAGTCCCTAATTTATTTAAATAAATCAATTAATTAGTACTTTCTTAATTAATTAATTTAGATAACTAATCCCTCATTAAAATCTCCTCTTATATTCAACTCTACATCACCACATGTAGACAAATAATATTATCCTTTAATCTCAACCATTCAATCAATCAACATGAATCAAAATCTAAATTGTTCACCATGTTCCATGCTAACCATTCGACTCCATTCTCCCACACGTGTGAGCAAGCTCCATCACCCCACTCCTTTCTCACACATGTGTGAGCATATCTTCCACAAATTCCACCTCCAAATGTGAGCATGCATGGTCTTCCACCTCTTCCTCCACTTGCTATCTTCTTATTCAAACTCCCTTTTTTTTTATCAAATATCATCCATTGATAAAGGATTTTCTTCCCTCCTTATAACACTTGTCACAAAGCTATGAATTCTCTACATGCAACACAATCTTAGCCCTCTATTTCTCTCTTGAGAAATCTATTTAATGGAGGCTTTCCACCCTCATTGCATTAACTATTCATACATTATCCATATATTGTCCAATTTCATAATCAATCATATCAATGCTACCATCATTCTATCTATTTGAATAGCATTCTAACACAAGAGAAGATCCACATATAATTACTTGGAGCACATCCATAGATCTAAATGGTGGTATAATGCTAGTTATTTTCTATTTTTCTTGCATTTGTTAGAATAATAATTTATTAGCTAATAATTAATTAATCTTTAATTAATTATTAGATTAATTTCACTTTATGCACATTATCTAAACTTATAAGTGTTTATTTTATTATATTAGAGTGAGCTATTATTAGATCATTCTTTCTCATCATATAGGATGATGACACTAGTCAAATCTAATCCCTTTATCATCCAAGGTTTTCTCTTATAAGCACTCTCCTTCATTGTATTATTTTATTTTGTAAGTTTTTTTTTGAGGAAACAACAAATCATTATTTGCAACTTTCTTGCATGGAAGGTGTTCTCGTTCACTGTTTGATCTTATTTTGTGTGTGTTTTCACAAATTTAATAGAATTATGGTTTATTTTCTCCATTGATTATCTATCATGAATGTGACCATTTATTTGAGTCCTTGGGTTGTTTATTGTTTCTAATCCATTGTGTCTAGTACAAATAAGGGGTCCACAATATATAATTAATGTTTAATTAAGATTGAAGTTATATCATTCTTTTTATTTTTGAAATTGGATTTGTATAAAAGGCATATACAAACACATTATAGAAATAGACTAACTCTATTACATTTACTTAGTATTTGTTTTAGTCCAAATCTTATATTTGTATCTTTTCATCCTCGATTATAAGAATGGAATAACTCTTGCATTTGCTTTATGTTTGTTTTGTTTTCAAATCTCATATTTAAAAGGTATCCTCTTCAATAATAAGAATAGAATAATTCTATTGCATTTACTTATATTTCATTCTATGTCCAAAACTTATATTTGAATTTTCTCTTATAAATACTACATCTAATAATTAATTATCTCAAATACTCTAACATCAAATAATCAATTATCTGATTGAATTAACTCCTGTACTCATCGTATATTCTTACATCAAACAATTATCCAAAACAAAATGCCAATACTATTTCAATCCAACAATCTCTCATTCACGCAAGACACCAACTTCACTCGAACACCAACTAAACGACAACAAAAATTGTAGTAAATACATGTACTGTTAGAAAATATTTAAATCTCAATTTCTTATGGTCATCATGCTTATTAAGCAAAACTGTGACGTTAAAGAAAAATAACAATTGGCATATTCCTTAAAAGTTTGGTGGGGAGCGAGATGCGTGTTCTACCCAACAAATAATAATTATTAAGATAAAATTTAAATCTCCATAATAATTATTAAAAAACTATCAAGCTCTTAGAATCAGAACTCATTCACGTTTAGAAAAGCAGGAATGAAATTTGATTTGATGAATACTGTCTAATCACGCATAACAACTCCCACACCAATAATAAAAATTATCTGTGCTGCTGCTGCTTGCGTGGATTGAACTGAAATAGGAATTCAAAGGTGAAGAAATCTTCTGACAGATGAACTGAAATAGGAATTCAAAGATGAAGAAATCTTCTGACTGGTGAACAGAAATAGGAATTCTAAGGTGAAAAAATCTTCTGACTGGTGAACAGAAATAGGAATTCTAAGGTGAAAAAATCTTCTGACTGTTGAACTGAAATAGTAATTCAAAGGTGAAGAAATCTTCCGACTGTTGAACTGAAATAGGAATTCAAAGGTACCCATTGAAGAGATCTTCTAACTAATGAACTGAAATAGAAATTCAATGGTACCCATTGAAGAAATCCTCTAACTGATGAACTGAAATAGAAATTCAATGGTACCCATTGAAGAAATCCTCTAACTGATGAGCTGAAATAAGAATTCAAAGGTACCCATTGAAGAAATATTCGACTGTAGTGTATGCCATCTCTGGATAAAGCTCACAGACTTCCAAATCGTTGGGTTCTTCCATCTTAAAATTGTATTGGCATCCATTAATAAAGATTTCATGCGTCAAGGAGGCCACTATGCTCTCTGGAATATAGTTAGCTGTACCAGTCACAATAAAATTCTGTCACAAGTTATCAACTGCTCAAGTACCCATGTGAATAAGCTACTAAATTTATCATATAATAAATAATGTAGTGTGGTATATACCTTTGGCTATGGCCAAGAGATCTTGTTCTGAGATGCAAACCCTAGGAAGAGTCCTCCCAATCTTTTTCTCCCATATTGCTGCAAGCTCATTAAGGGTGAGGAAGTTTTTTGGTGGTCTGAAGTGCACACTCTTATTAACAGTACGAACATCCTCCACGGCCTTTATGGTGTATTTACCAATGTCTTCCCCCGTCACAAAGTAGGCTGTTATAAAAAATCCATAAATTAATACTAATATCAAGATCCATAGCACACTTTTCAACAGTTCAAATGTTAATAATAACAGTTTTTCTATTAAAAAAATTGTTGTTTAAACTCGTTTTTCACATTAATCTAGAAAACATTAATTATTAATCAAATTAGTTAAACGTATACATGCAAAAAAGTTCATAACTTTCTAAATATATTTAGATTTCATACTTTTGCCAATATGCTACTATTTAGCATTTTACCTTTGATATTCCCATCTCCATAGATTTCAAACTGGTCTTGGGGAGGAGGAAGCTCAGATGGATGGGTGTGATAGAAATAAGGCCACCCAGCAATGGAGTTGCAGCAGATATAAGTGTATGGAATGTTGGCTTCCTCAATTGCCCTCCTAACAAATCTCTTCTCTTTGTAAAAGCTTAGCCCTGGCTCTACCGGATTAGCTCTGTCTATATCATGCCCGAATTCTGAAGGAAGAAATCTCTGGATCAAACATGAGCGTTAGTTCTAATACCAATTATAGGTGAATCAGGAAACAGACAATAAATTAAGGGTGAAATAGGAAACAAACAATGTTCTGGTCCTAGTCCTGACCTTAACGGTGCCAATTTCTTTAATGGCGTCTACAATTTTCAGCTGATCTGTAAGTTCAGCACCACCTACAACGGAAATAATTACATCAATTCCTTGCATGGCCTTAACCATGGAATTGTGGTCATTTAAATCCCCCTGCATGAAACCATTAAACAATACATGAAATTATAAAAGAACATTCATGTTGATTGTGCAACAGTTGAACCTACCTAGGAAAAAAATTAGTATTCTATTAAAGATAAAAAAATTCTAATTCATCATATAAACTTTTCCCTTCATTGATGTTTCAGATCATATTTTATAATCTATTATTAGTTGGTATATTTCACTATACAATTTTTTTTCCTTCATCAACATTTCGAAACATACTCCATAATTCATCATTTCTATGATCTATTATAAATTGGTATATTTCACTAGATGCAAGTTTTTTCTTTCACATACTCCATGATTCGTCATTAGAATGAGATAACAAAAACATACATAAAGAATGTGAACACCAGCATCTTTCAATTCCTGAAGGCACTGTGCTTTGGCAGGATGAGAGGCCGTTGTGGGCCGAATGAGAGCATGAGCAAGATGGCCTGCAGCCACAGCTGCCAAAGCAACAAACCGTCCAATATAACCTGTGGCCCCAATCACTAGTATTTTACTAGTACCACTTTTCTCTTTCTCCACACCATGATCACAAGAGGGAGTCTCAGAAACAGTGGCCAATAGTGGAACTGAATTTTCCTCCAGTATTTGTATATTCTGGTGGACATTGACAGAATGAGGCATTGTAGCAGTACTTGCAGCCATTGCTAAGCCTTACTAGTCTTTAGTTCTTAACTAGTTCTAACCCAACAGAGAAATTTGAGCGTACAAAGCAGTGAAACACTCAATATTATATAGCTCATGGCCTCGATCCTTGGGTTGGTAGTTAGCTAAGTCTTACCAGCTGGTTCAAAGAAGAAAGTTAGATATGCATACTTAATACTTAGTTTTTAAAGTCCAAGATCCCAATGCTGTCACAGCAAGATACTGTGCCTGACAGAGATAGAATATTGTATTTGCCAAACTTATATGCTCATGAGACAATGCATTTTGTTACTGTATAAAATATGATGTTATCTCATTTTAGATTTTGAATGCATGTCTGAGCGCCATGTGATGCAGAGGGAAAGCTTATTGGCTTTTTTCTTTCTAGGTAAGCTGTCCTACAAATTATTGTGAATGGTGTAACATCACTGCAATGGGACACGATTGGCTTTCACTGTTTATTTTCAAATAAGGTGGTTGATCGGAATTAATGGCATGTGATAAAAGCATTTCTTGTGGCATTTCTTTTGGCAGAAATAATGCAAAGACAATTTTTCTCTTATATTCATTGGATTTTGAAAAAAAAATAGATGATTGGTATTAGGTGTGATGAATGTTAGACAAACAACTATTATTGACTGTTTTATTATTGAATAGAGTTGAGGTCTTTATCAAGATATCTTTGTAAAAATAACCCTTTTTCAAATTTTATTTAAATAGAATAATTTTTTATGTAATTATTAGAAAAATTAAAATTGAAACTATTAAAAAGTAACGTATACTTATATAATAGTTACAAGTAAAAACAAACATAAAAATTAAGAAATAACTAATGGTGATATTTTTTTCAAATGTAAAAGTTATATATAAAATATTACAAACTAGTAATGTCTATTTCTAAAAAAAGTCTATTAAAGATGTAAAAATGTTATTTTATAAGTGTGAGAATGATACCTTTTTAGTATTTTTAAATAAATTTTATCTATATTTATAATTGAATTATAATTATAGTTTATGTTTTATTTAATTATGTGGACTATTTAGCTTCAAGATTTTTTGATAAACTGTGTATATTTTTACATCAACGTTTCGGATCATACTCCATGATCCATCATTAGGATGAAAAGTAGAAAGAGAGAGAAATCAAAAATTATAGTTTTATTTTTTATGCTGGAACATATATTGAAAAAATTAAAACTATTGTGTATTTGCTTATTGTTTGTTGTTATTTTGATGTTATACTACACTTTTGTTGGAGTAATTAGGATAATCATTTTAACATAAAGGGGGGGTAAAAATTTATTAAAAAAAGAAGAAGAACAAAGCAAGGGAATTAAACAACCTTATCCAGCTCCACTAAGTGGTCCAACTATTGAGACAGATCCGGGGGTAACTGACCCCGATCCATCAAATTCCAATCATGAATATGATCAGAAGCCCATTTAGCCAAACAATCAACAACACTAATCATTTGACAATTAATTAATCATTAATTATTATTAAGTCCTTTATTACTTTAATTACTTTAGTTAAACTTAGGAATGTTTTCTTATTATTAAATTGGGCTATTTATAGGTTAAATTGTCTCATTGTATGAGATTTGGACACTTGTCACAATCTAATCAAATCCTCATCTAGGGTTTTTCTTTTTCTTTTATAAGCATTCATGATTGTAATTTGTAATTATTCACATGTATTCATATTCATTATTCAATATAGAAAGCATATTAGATGCTTATGTGGGTCAATCATTTCTCTCTTGGTTGCATAGAAAATCAATTGCTTTGATCTCTCATTTGTGATAGACGTTTTGGTTGCAGTGATTTCTAGGAGCTGTGGGATTCATTATCAACTCCAACATGATATCTGAGCATCAAATATGTAACTTCCTATCCAAATTCTAAGAGATCGAAGAAATTTTCGCCAATATATTTTTTTTGGTGTATTTTGGAGAAAAACAATTTTTGGGTTTTGTTTACAATCACAAAAAATTATTGGAAGTTTGAAAGATTGATTTTTTTGTGATTTTCTTGGGTGTTGTTATTGATGTCAACCCCTTCTATGAAGATTGTGTTGGAATGCTACTAGTGTTTATAGTGTCAACCCCTAGCATTGGAGTTGTGGAAGTTTAAAGTTGATGGTATTAATGTCAACACAATGTTATTGGTATTGTCATTGATGTCCTATTTTAGTAGAGTTGTAGAGGTTGTTGGTCTGATGTTTGGGGAAAATATTGTTGTAGTTGGAAAGTGTTGCATCTTATAGATGTTGTAGATGTGTTGCAAAGATGTTAATGTTGTTGATGAAGTTTGTTCACTTGGTTTCCAAGTGCTTTCGATAAAATTTGAATAAAAGAGAATTTATTGTTTTGTTCCACATTTCTACATGATTGAAGATATACCCATGTAGTTTGGACGTGATGACTAGAGGTTTTCAAAGGTACCATATCCAAATTTTTAGGTTCTAGATCATTCTACAGTGGAAGATGTGTTTGATAGTATGTTTGTTTGGTAAAATAAGGTGTCTAGGAGAAATGAGATTGTTGTGCATTTCTCCACTATGAATTTTCTGGTATTGAGGATATGGGAACACGCTTATAATGGTTGTATTTACCTTCCCTTAAAGTTTCAGGTGCTAAGTTGTTCTGTAAGATTATCTAATGTGTTGGGTGTTTGTGCTACTACATCTAGTTGCATAGAATGAAGGTGTTCTTGAGTTTTCATTGGTTACAGTAGTTTGGAAAATATTTTGATTATGTTGGAATATTCAAAAATATTGTATGAATATTGTGGAGTGTTTTTGTGTGGTCCATGAGATGTTTTTGGACCATGAGAGGTGCATTTGACATCGTTTGGTAGTGTTAGTGTAGTTTTGGTCAATTTAGTGTGCTAACACTGATTGTAGAGGATAATTGTTGTTTGAGGAAGTGTTGAGAAGCATGTTTATGTAGAATTGGGCCCCAATTAAGTAGTGGCATGGTTTAGCTTCATTTATTTATATTGTGGAAGTGTTTAGTGTTGACCTATTTGGTGTTACACAATTGAGGTGTATACATTTCATTAAGATCAACCTAATTAAGATTGTTTTAGGTCGTGGGGAGTATAAATGCAAGGGGAATTATTGTATGGATGTAGAGTGAAGTGTTTGTGATGTGAAAGATGTGAAAGTGATCAAGTGTATTGATTTGAGTGTGAGCCTTAATGCCCATGACTTCCTAATGCAGTGACTAGAAGGTGTCTACATTTCATTCTATTTGACAAGTTGTTTATGCTTTAATAGAATTATACCTTCAGTATATGGGAGATGCATTGTTATGAGTTCTAATTGGAAATGAGTCACCCCTTCTTCTTTCTTTGTTCTGGATAGTTAGTCCTTTGGTAGTGATCCACTAATAGTGAGCCTTTCTTTATCTTTCTAGGTAGTGAGCTCTTGGTAGTGAGCCTAATTGTATTTGGTATTGTAATTCATATATTTGTGAGCTAATCCTCACCGGGGTTTCTTCCTTTGGTTTTCCACATAAATATGGTGTTTTTATGTGTTTGATGTGTTTGTATTACTACTTCACATGTTTAATTTCTATTAATGCATGTTAAGGGTTTAATGGTGGATAAGGGTTTAAGAGCTAATGTAGATCTAAATGTTAATGAGGGTTTATGATGCTTTAAAAGTACACAATGAATTCACCCCCCCTCTCAATTTTCCTTTCCATATAACAATTGGTATCAAATCTATGGTTCCTAGGAATAATCTTAACTACTTGAGGTAGATTCTAATGGCACACAAGAAAGGTTTCAAAGCTCCCTTATTCGATGGAAAAAAATTTACCTACTAGAAAGCTAGGATGGAGTCTTTCTTAATCTCTATTGGATTTGGTGTTTAGTAGTCTATTGAAAGAGGTTATACTATGCCTACAAATGGACCATCAATTGATGATGAGATCAAGGCATATGAGAACAATGACAAAGAAAGGAATACAATCCTGAGTGGTCTTACTAATTCAGAACTTGTGAAGGTTATAAGCTACAAGTATGCTAAAGATATCTAGACAAAGCTAAAAGGAATCTATGAAGGAAATGACAAGGTCAAACAAGCAAACATGTAGATCTACAAAGCCAAATTTGAAATCCTAAGGATGTCTAAAGATGAAGATATTACTGCCTACATGCTCAAACTTGATGAAGTTGTCAATGCCATCAATGGTCTTGGTGGAAAGCTAGATGGAAGAGATGTGGTGAAAAATGTATTAAGGACTCTTCCTAAAGCTTATAGTCATAAAGTTTCTTCTATTGAGGAATCTCATAATTTGGATAATTATTCTAGAGATCAGATGTTTGGTGCTTTCACTTCTTTTGAAATGAGAGAGTTTGGTCAAGGTACTACAAACAAAGAAAATATTTTTAAAGTTTGCAAAGTGGAAAAGGATGATGGATCAAATCTACGTGATCTTGATGAGGTGGAAGCAAACTTTGTGATGAGATTGAAAAAGGGTATTGGAAAATACAGAGGTAAGGTACATTTCAAATGTTTCAATTGTGGAAAGATAGGTCATTATGCATCTAAATGTCCAATCAAGGCTACTAATGGAAAACAAAAGGATCATAAGGGTAAATTTGTCAAGAAGAGTTATTATGTTGAAAAGGACATTGGTGTATCTAATGATGAAGAATCAAATTATCTGAATGAAGGAAGTGATGAATGCTTGTTCATGGCTTTAAATGTTGGAACTGATTCTACTAATCTTGAAAGATGTGTGAAGCAAAGTGCTCTAGAAATTGAAAGAACCATGTTGACTACTTTTCATGCTAGAGAGGAGAAGAATTACTGGATCATTGATAGTGGATACTCAAATCATATGATAGGTGATAAAAGTAAGTTTACTAATCTTGAAAATTATGATGGTGGTCTTTTTAAGTATGGTGATGATACATCTACTAAAATTTATTGAAAAGGTTTAATTAGTTTTGATTGAAATCATAATACAGATGATGTTCTTTATGTCAAGGATCTTTGACATAATCTTCTAAGTATAGGAAAAATGTGTAGCATAATCTTGTATTTGAGAATGGTGGTTTTGAAATCAGAAAAGGAAGCTCTAGTATTCTAGTTGTTGCTAGAACAAGGATAGGAGGTAATGTCTATCAACTCAAAGGTAATAGTACAAAGTAATTTATGTCTCAAACTAATGAAAATCTATGGAACAAAAGAATAGGTTACATTAATTTTGATAGCATAGCAAGGATAAGCTCTAATGATGTTTTCAAATATTTTTTAAAGATTACAAAGGTTGTTAATGTAATCTGCAAAGAATGTTAAGTTGGAAAGAAAACAAAGGCAAGATTCAAGACAAAGGAATATTCTTCCACAAGTCCCTTGGAGCTAGTACATATAGATATGTGTGGACCTACTAGAATTAGAAGCTCATGTGGTGATAGGTATTTTATGTTATTAATTGATGATTATCTAGAATGGCTTGGGTTACATTTCTCAAAGAAAAATTAGAAGCTCTAGACAAGTTTAAAGTATTTAAGGTTATGGTTGAGAATGAAATAAATTTAAAAATCAATTATTTAAGGTCTGATAGAGGTGGTGAGTTTACTTCAAATGAGTTTAATAATTTTTGTGAAGATCATGGAATAAAGAGACATTTGTCAACCCCTAGAACTCCTCAACAAAATGGAATTGTGGAAAGGAGAAACATAACCATTCAAGAAGTAGTTAGGACAATTATGAAGGAAGCTAATCTTCTAGATATTTATTGGAGAGAAGCAATTCATATTGTAGTCTACATTCTTAACAAAAGAAAATAGTTCAAAGAATCCTTATGAGTTATGCTATGGTAAACCTGGGCCCCACTATGAAACATTCCAAAGTCTTCGGAAGCAAGTGTTATAATATCAAAAGAGATGAGGAAAACTTAGGAAATTTTGATGCAAGATCTTATGAAGGAATCTTCCTTGGATACTCTACAAGAAGCAAGGCCTACCAATTTTACAATAAAATATTGATGAAGATTGTTGAAAGTGCAAGTGTCATAATGGATGAGGAGCCACATCAAAGTTTGGTACTGATGGAAGGATATGAATCTAATGAATACCATTGTAGTGAAGAAGAAAAGACTCAAGACAAAAAGAGTTAACAACTAAAGAGGAAGAAACTCTAGAAAAGAATCATAAGACTCTTAAGTATGTGTAGAAGAATCATTCATAAGATAAGATCATTCAAGATAAGATAAAAGGTGTGCTAACAAGAACAAAAGCTGCTATGATAGAGGAACGGGTAAAAAAAATAAAAAATTATAAGGCGGAACCAAAAATAGTGATTGAGGCATGCAAAGATGAGAATTGGATCAAAGCAATGAAGGAAGAGTTAGAACATATAGAGAAGAATCTAACTTGGGAATTGGTCCCAACACTAGCAAATAAGAATGTGATTGGTACTAAATGGGTATTTTGGAAAAAGTTGAATGAAGATGAAAAGTTATCAAGAACAAGGCTAGACTTGTGTGTAAGGGTCACTCACAAGTTGAAGATATAGACTTTGAATAAATAAAAATTGGTTGCAAGAATGGAAGCTATCGGGATGTTTTTAGCTTTTGCAACACATAAAAGATTTCAAAGTTTATCAAATGGATGTGAATTCTAAATTCTTGAATGGTGAATTGGAAAAAGAGGTATACATTGAACAACCAAAATTTTTTCAGTTGTCAAAAGATGCAAATATAGTCTGTAGGTTGAAGAAAACATTGTATGGACTAAAGCAAGCTCCTTCAGCTTGGTATGCAAGGTTAGATAAGTACTTGTTGCAACAAGGATTTAGGAAAGGTGTTGTAAATGGAAAACTATATTTTAAATCTGGAGGAGAACAAATATTAATTATGGTAGTATATGTTGATGACATAATCTCAAAAGGAAATGATGATATGTGCAAAAGGTTTTCATAGGAAATGTAGAAAGAATTTGAGATGTCAATGTGTGGGTAGATGAATTTCTTCCTTGGTTTGCAGATCAGTCAATCAAAGAAACGTATATTGATATCATAGTCTAAGTATGTTATGGAATTGTTGAAGAAGTTTAGAATGGATGACTCTAAACCGGTATGTACTCCTATGGTTACTAGTTTTAATTTGACCAAGAATGATGAATCTCCTAAGAAAAATCAGAGCAAGTATAGATCAATGATTGGTGGAATGTTATATCTTACTTCTACTAGACTAGATATCATGCATTTAGTCTATCTTGTGGCTAAGTTTCAAGAAGATCCTAGAGAATCTCATGTTGTAGAAGTAAAGAGGATATTCAGATATTTGAAGGGCACTTTGGATTATGGTTTGTGGTATCCTTACTTCTCTTTGATTGCATATATAGATGCAGATTGGGTTGGAAGCAAGTTGGTTTCATGGCTAAGTAAGAAGAAGGGTTTAGTGTCATTATCTACTATAGAAGTAGAATATATTGCAACAACATCATGTTATACATAGGTTTTGTAGATGAAGAAAACATTGAAGGATATTAGAGTTTCATATGGGTATGTGCAGGATCATCATGGAAAAAATAGGCCCTTAAGTGGCCAAAAAAAAAGAAAAATTAGAGTTACGCAACTTGACGTAAAAAATTGAATAAGTTATCTATATTATTTCAAAAATATGTTAGAATAGAATTTGTATCAAATTGAATTTAGTTTCTAAACTACTAGGTTTGTTTTAAAAAAAAAATCTATTTATGAAAATTTGAAATTTCAAGGCAAGATATACTTAAATTTCGTGGAAAAAATAAGAAGTAGGTGTTTGTCGACCACCCTAACAATAAAATGATAATATTTTTTTAAAATATTTTAGATATAAGTAGAGGACCATGTCCTGATGTGATGCATATTTTTTTATAATTTTTTTCCAAGAAAACAATTAATTATGAATTTCTTATTACAACTTTTTAAAAAATATAAAAATTGTATGTCTGACCACCTTAACTTGGTCAAAACTTCATGAAATTCTATTTTTCTTTTTTTAATCCTATATTATGCAAAGAATATAATGTGATGCATGTTTTGGATTCAAAAAATGTGATATTGTTTGAAATCTATAGATGTTTTCAATTAGTCTATCAATAGGACTTTAGTCATAATTTGAATAGAAAATGAATAATAATTACTTATTAAATTCAAAGTAAAGCATAATTTATATTGGTGGAAAGTTGAGAATCTCCTTTAAAAACCCTTTTCGTTTCATCAATTTTGGGTAAAAACAAAGTCGTCAGCCACATACCCATCATAATGCCACTTTTTGGCCCATCATGATCCTGCACATACCCATATGATGAACCTATACCTATCATGTGTGACAATACAAGTGCAATAGAAATTTTTAAAAAATTGGTAATGCATTCAAGAAAAAAACATATCTCAATTCGGTATTACTTCTTGAGAGAGAAAGTTGCATAGAATGAGGTGAAGTTGGAGTATGTGCCTACTAAGGATCAGGTTGCTGATATTTTCACAAAGGCTCTTCCAAAAGATACTTTTGAGTACATCTCTGGGAGAAGTTAGGAGTTATTGTCCCTCCTTCTTTCAACTAGATGCATAAGTGTGTGCATCTGTCTAAGAAGCATTTCAAGATATATCTCTTGGTCTTGGACTAATGTTGAAGGCTACCTCTCAAGGGGAGTATAGGTAGAAATGGTTGCTAGATAGTGCAGAAAAGTGTAGTAAAGAGTGAGTGCAGTTGCTTATTGGTGTATGCAGGTGTTGGCCTTTGAATATTGTCAAAGGGAGAGAGAAAATGAGTTCAATGCAAGAGAAATATTTGAATGTGTTAATGACCCTTTTCCATTGATGTCAAAGCGGGGGAGAGAATATGACAAACATAGAGAAAGTTATAGAGAAAGTTGTAGAAGTGGATATGGTTTGAAGACCATAGCCTGGGGGAGAGAGTATGTTGCAAATGAGAGTGATCTAGGAGAGTAGGTGTTGTTGGTGTTGCAGAAGAAGAAGTTTGAGATGAAAATTAAAGAGTTGTCCTATTCAGGGGGAGTACTACTTATTGTAGTGTTGTTGTTGGTTGCTTTTTTTGTTGATGCTTTTTCAAAAAGTAGGTGTTTCCCATCAATAACAAAGGCGGAGATTGTTGGAAGTTTGGAAGCTTGAGTTGTTTGTGAGTTTCTTTGGTTTTTTCGTTGATGTCAGCCCCTTCTATGAGTACTATGTTAGAATGATGTTGGTGTTGATAATGTCAACCACTAGCATTGGAGTTGTAGAAGTTCAAAGTTGTTGGTATTAATGTCAACACAATGTTCTTGGTGTTGTCATTGATTTCCTACTCTAGTATAGTTGTAGAGGTTGTTGTTCTAACTTGTGTTTGGGGAAAATATTTTTATAGTTAGAAAGTGTTACATGTTTCAAATTTTTTAGATGTATTACAAATATGTTAATGTTGATGATGAAGTTGGTTCACTTGGTTTCCAAGTGCTTTTGAGAAAATTTAAATAAAAGAATTCAGTGTTTTTCTCCATACTTATTTATGATTGAAGATATGTTGACGTGGTTTGGCCATGATGATTAGAGGTGTTCAGAGGTTTCATATCCAAAGTTTCAGTTTTTGCATCATTCTACACAGGAAGATGTGTTTGACAGTATGTTTGTTTGGTAAAACAAGGTGTTTGGGAGAAATGAGATTGCTCCACATTTCTTCGTAGTGAAGATTCTAGTATTGTGGATTTGGGAATGTGCTTATAATGGGCGTATCTACCATCCCTTTAAGTTTCAAGTGTTGATTTGTTCCACAAGATTGTCTAATGTGTTGGGTGTATGTGCTAGTACATCTTGTTGCACATAATGAAGGTGTTCTTGAGTTTTAGGTGGTTATAATAGTTGTGCAGAATATTTTGAGATGTTGCTTAAATATTTTGGAGTTCTTTTGTGTGGTTTGTGAGATTTTTTTGAACCTTGACAGGAGTGAACTTGGAGTCGCTTGTTAGTGTTAGTGCAGGTTTGGGTGACCAGGCATGATAGCACTAATTACAAAGGATATGTGTTGTTTGAGGAAGTGTTGAGAAGCATGTTTATGTAGATGTGGATTCCAATTAAGCATTGGCATGGTTCAGCTTCACAAGTAAACCCACAAAAATGGTTTACAATTCTAGTGAGGAAGAAAAATTGCAAAAAATGCCCCCATGGAAAAAAAATCATTTTTGGGGGTTTGAGTGAACCCAAAAGGGGTTCACTAGAACCCCCTTCGAGTGAACCCATTAAATGCTAGGTCCCACATTTCTCAGGAAAAAAACAAAAGAAAAAGCTTGTGGAAAGGGGGTTCACTTGAACCTAGGTTCGCTCAAACCCCCCTTTTCCCCCCTTCTCCCCCTCTGACACTAAAAATATCCTAAATTTTTCCCATCGAAGCTCGAGTTGAGGATGAAAATGGAGGAGACTTCAGATACCCAATTGGATGATGGTAGTCCTTAGAACGAGCTATCCAACAAATATAATTTTAATATGTTTTGGTTTTATTATATATTTATTTTTTTAGTTTGATTAAACATAGGTTTTTCATCGAAAATCAAGCTCTATGTTTTGAACATGTGGAAAAATAGCAGATTATCAAAATATATATATATATATATTAGTGCACTAGATATTGAATTCCTTGATCCAACAAAAAAAATTTGAATTTCAATACATACAAAATTATGTTGTATATGGTTTGCCTGTCTGAATTGTAATTGGTTTGACTTTGAAACTTGATTAAGGAAAAAATATTCAATAAAACACTATGAAACCAAATGAAAGCACTAGATATCATAGTTACAAATCTAAATTCGAAAAAATTATAATTTTATCCTTCATGGAAAAATATTTATGTTGTATACATTGAGCGTCACTCCTTAAAAATGGCGTTTACTAAAAAACACTAGTTTTTGAAGGAGATGGAAAAAGAAGTGCAATCTAATTCCAAAAATTTTGAAAAAAAATATATTTAGAATCTACAGACAAAATGTCATAGATCACTAGTTTTCATGATCTTCAAATTCCTCACGGTTAAGCCACTATAGGTGACTGAAAGTGAATATTTAGTTAGAAAAAAATAGTTTAGTGTCCAATTTGGAAAAAAATTGTAAACCAGTATTGTGGGATCACCCTCACTTTGTTATATTGTGGATGTGTTTAGTGTTGACCTATTTGGTGTTACACAATTGAGGTGTATACATTCATTAAGTTCAACCTAATTGAGATTATTTTAGGTCACATAGGGTATAAATGAAAGGAGAATTGTTATATAGATGTAGAGTGAAGTGTGTGTGATGGGAAAGATGTAAAAGTGATCAAGTGTGTTGATCTGAGTATGACCCTTAATGCCTATGACTTCCTAATGTAGTGAGTAGGTGTCTACATTTTAGTCTATTTGATGAGTTGTTTGTGCTTTAGTGGAATTGTACCTTCAACATATGAGAGATGCATTGTTAGTAGTTCAAATCGGTAGTGAGCCACCCCTTCTTTCTTTCTTATGGATACTGAGTCCTTTAGTAGTGAGCCAATGACAGTGATTCTTTCTTTATCTTTCTAGGAAGTGAGCCTTATTGTATTCGGTGTTGCAATTCATATATTTGTGAGCTAATCCTCACCATGGTTTTTCGCTTCTTGGGTTTTCCACATAAATTTGGTGTTCTTACATGATTTATGTGTTTACAATATTGCTTTACATTTTTACTTTTTTTAATGCATGTTAAGGGTTTAAGAGTTAATGCAAATCTGAATGTTAATGAGGGTTTTTGATGTTTTAAAAGTACACAACTGATTCACCCTCCTCTTAGTTGTCATGTGTATCTAACAAAAACCATCTAGGTATTTATTAGAGTTTGCAGATAGTGAGAAAATTTTGTAAAAATATTGTCAAAATAGCACAACATGACCATTTTCGCTATAGGTGAAGTTTTTTTTATACCAAATCACATGTTCTACTTTTTGAAATTAAAACATTTTTTGGGTTTTGTTGGGTAGCATCAAAATATTTTATGGGTATCTATTAGTTTTTGCATGCAATGAGTAATTTTTTTAGAAATCAAATTAGAAGGGTCATGTCTATTGGCTAAATTTATCTCATTTTTCAAAAAATATAACTTGGGAATACAGTGCAAAAATTAGGAAAAACAAGATATCGTTGGAAATTTTTAACTCTATTTAATTTCCAATGGTGCAAGTCTCATCATCAAATTTTTTTGTTGGTTCATTTTATTCTTAGCCAAAGTCATATCATCATTTTTTGTTTTCAAGCTCATAAAATTTCCCTTGTTTCTTTGATCTTCACAATTCTTGCGGCACTAGAAATGTATTTTAGAGCTCTTCATATCCATATATATTCACTTTTCTAAAATATTCCCTAACTATATTTTATTCATTTTTTTGTGACTTCACATTTATGTCAATTACTTAGATGTCTTGGCACCTAGAAAGGATTTGTTTATTTGAGATGATTTCATTTGATCTGCTTTACATACACCGAGGTTATCAATCTCTAATTTTTTATTTGAGAAAGTGTCATGGACTTTTTTGTTCATCCTTCTATGGTCATCTTGGAAAAGGATAATTATGATTCTTGGTGAAATGACATCCCAACACATCTCAGATGGTTTGATCTTTTTCCTTACCTTTATGGACTCATACCTACACTAGACACACCAAAGAGTTATTGAGCATGGGGTATTAGTGATCATGTTGTAGGAGTGATTTGTTTGAGTGTTGATCATAACACTATTTGTGTTGTATCGGACATTAATTGTCTCTGCACACTTTGGAATTGACTTTGGGAGATCTATGGAGATCTTCATATCTCTCCATTCTATGAGGATCCTTCTGTAAATTGTCTCATTCCTCATGTAGATGCAATTTGTATATCCATTGATGATGATACTTTAGATCTTGGGCTAGAGTGTACCACAAGTATTGCATGTTTTGATGGTTCAAAGACTTATCTTCATGTTCCTACTCTCCATATCGAGACTCAATCATCATCTTTTTTTATTCTTGATCATCTTGGAATTTCCAAATCCTTTTCCCCTATTGTTTTAGTACAGTAGGACATCCATCATTATTCAGACATAACTACTTGGGATTCATATCTTGTAAACATATAATCCTTTTTTGTAGAGTCCTATATTTGGAGGATTACTTTGAGGACATTCATCTCCTCTTTGTTGAAAACCACATCATTTTTCTTGGCCCATCATCTTAATCATCTTTGGAGCTTGTTCTACATCAATATTCACCAATTCTAGATTGACATCATCTCTTTCTGAATGTGGACACTTGAGAACATATTAGAGGCCCACATCATTTGGATTTGGAATCCAAATTCTTCCATATTTTTGAAATGAATTCTCCAATCACTAGTGGATCTATTTCTTTCTAAGGGGAGAAATGTTGTTTCTAGGAAGTGGATTATGTTATGTCTTTAGGCATTCATCATTGGAATAGGAGCTCTTTCTTTATGGGGGGATTCACATCCTCTTTTTCTCTCTCTTACTATAGGGACATCTATTGTACTTGTGTGATAAAATCAGTTCTTGGGGGGTCATATTGATTCATCCTATCCTTCTTTCATTGTGTAATTATTTCATTTTCTCTCTTTTGAAGAGGAGTTTTTTCTCATGTGGTTTTCTCCCTTTCTCTGGTTATGAGAGATTTCATTTTTTTGTACATGGGTACCTCATCAAGCCTTATAGTCAAGACCCATCCATGCGTCCATCATTGTATTTTTCATCAGAGTTTTTTAGCTTCTCCCTAAGTTGATTTTAAAGAGGGTGTTAAAGTAATTAGGACAATCACTTGAAAATTAATTAAATATTAATTAATTATTGGGTCCCTTATTACTTTAATTACTTAAGGTAAACCTAGGAGCTCTTTTTATTATTAGTTTGGGATATTTATAGGTTAAGTTGTCTCATTGCAAGAGATTAGGACACTTCTCACAATCTAATCAAATCCTCATCTAGGGTTTTCCTTTTTCTTTTATAAGCATTCATGAGTTTAATTTGTAATTATTCATATGTATTCACTTTCATTACTCAATACAAAAAGCATATTAGATTCTTGTGTGGATCAATTATTTCTCTCTTGGTTGCATAACAAATCAGTTGCTTTGATCTCTCATTTTTTATAGGTATTCTGGTTGTGGGTGATTTTTGGGAGCTATGGGGTTTACTATCAACTCTAATAACTCTTGGCACAAAAAATATATCATTTTATCACATTTATTGCAGATCTTTTAGATTTCCCTATATATGGATTGAAATTTTATCAACTTTGTTGTGTCTGCTACTATTGAAGGTTTAGGAGTTTTGAGCAATGGCATCTATATACAATCCTGAGACCCCAAAAATTTGTGTCCAAGGTATTTTATCAGGTAATCTAATTTTTATCTTCCTCTAGATCATGTTTTACCCATCCCAAACTTTCATAATCCCTATAAATAGCTAGAACTTTTTACTATTGAATAGGCTATTCTTTTGGGAGAATCCCCCTAAAATTATGCTTAAAGAGTAGGTCAACAAGCATTGGGTTTCATATAGGATTCAATTTTTTCCTTATGCATGCCATTGATACTAGCCATACAGAGGCCATATTTAAACATGGCCCATGATATGTTTGTTCATCCCTTTTATTTTCCCAACCTTATACTCAAGACATTTTATTCTTAGATGAATAGATATTTTGTGTGCTTATCTAGCAATAATTCCTAGGGTTTCCCTTACTTTACTGATTTTTTTTACCATGAGTACTAGCTCACCTAACAAGGTTATTTGTGTTGATCTTGAAAAGTTCTATTTTTCTTGTCTACAAAAGCATGTGTGTGTGTAGAGGTTGACCTCTCCATGGATTTGAAAGAGTATGTGTATATTTAATTTGGATATTTGCATCACATCCAATGTGTTCTTTACCTATTAAACTTGCTCAATCCTTTGATAATAAGATTATAGATTTTCCTCTAGAATTTCCTTGCAATAAGTCCTCTACTCATGGTAAACCCACAATAGTGAGTCCCTAGCTTGGGACATTATATTTTTCAATTTGAATGGAAGTGAGAAGTAGGAAAAACCTTCATTTGAAGGTGTACAATATAAAAAACCTTCAAATGAAGGTAATTTCCATAGTTCGAAGGTATTTTTTGTAAATGGAAAAAAATGAGTTTCCTTCGAAAGTCCCTTTCTATTCCTTTTATAGAAATTACCATTTTTCGTTTATGGAAATTACCTTTGTTCATTGTTTTTTTTAAATCATGAAAATGATATACCTTAATTCAAAGTTCCCTGAACAAATTCCAACAAAGGCACCTTCACTTGAAGGTCCTTAAAAAAAAGGTCCCAAAAGTGACCTTTTCACCTTAGGCCTCAAATTTTCCTTATAATTATTTATTCTCAAACTTGGGTTGGATCAACAAATGCAATGAATATGACATGATAATTAGTAGGATCATAACACTGAAAATGAACTTTTGAAAAAGTATAATTTTGAATATATTTAATTTGACTATTATATTTATTTTTTATTGAATATTGAATATAATTTTTATAAGAATCATTAAGGTCTTTGTTTCACACACATGGAAAATTTGAAAAATATCTACACCCTTTATATTGATATTCTTAGTTTTTAGTGAAGAGTTTCAATTGAAACTATGTGGAACCTACATGACACTAAGAGTTTTGGGGAAAACTATTTCGACTAAAATCACTAAAAAATCATAATTCATTTTTTTTTGAAAAAATGCTACTTTTGTTTTTTTTTTTTTTACCAAAACCTTTTCAAATGGAAGTGTTTTGATTGAAATGGTTTTTCTCAAAACTATTTATGTGTTATCCTAACCCCTCTCTTAAATAAGATTCAAAAAATCAAACTCAACTCAAAATTTATCCAACTGGGGGCACTTTTATTAAAATCTTAAAACACTTTATTTTACAAATTGAAGTCTTGAATCATTTTTTAATATATTTTGATTAGTTTTATTATATATATTTTTAAGTATATTACAAGTACATTATTATAATCAAACATGAAGCTAATTAGAAATAAAGAATATTAAAATATATTTAATTTAAAATAGATCTATATATATAGCCTACTAAAGGAGAGAGTCATTTCCAAGAGGTTTAAAAAAAAAAATGATTAAAAAATAGACAAAAGTTGACATCCCATGAAAAGTATGAAATTTTGATTAATTTCAACTTTAAAAATGATTAAAAAATATTTTTTTATCATTTTTCTCCATGCACAAGATTTTAAAGTTATCTATGTGGGAAAAAAATCAAAGAAAAAATTGCTCCCCATTGACCTCACTTTTTTAATAAATAGAAATTAATTTCTTTTCTCTTAAATCTATAAAAAATATATCCAACTAGTTTTAATAAATTATAAACATAAATTACATTATTAATTATATATTTTATTATTTTACATCTAAAACAAAAATGCCACTTTAGGCCCTCCAAGTTGAAAATTTATATTTGTGTTAGCTATTTCCTTTACAAAGTGTAATATAGTTCTAAATATTTACCTTGGGGTCATTAAGTACACCTCCTACTTCCTTCATATCCATGGTTTCTATCAATATAGAATTCATTTCCATTCATATGAAGCCACCACCTCAAACCTCTGCGAAGGCACCATGATGTTTGAAGATGACCCCTTTTCTATTGCTTTGCAGTTAGAGATAATTAATATTGACCAAGAAATAAAATTGTTGATAATCATATGACTATAGGTTTGTAGAATAAAACTAGGTTGCATTGGTTGAAGGTAGGATATTGTGCATGTAGCAATTTTTTTCAAGATCTCTATGATCATCATACTACTCAAGGTATTAAACAAATCAAAGATGACTAGCAGTTGCTCAAGGAGCTTCTAGATATCCTTCATTCCTTTGTTAGGAACTATGAGAAGGTTTTCCAAGCTCAAGATAAGTATTTTGAATGAGACCATATGTCTTGCAAAATTTCCTCAATGTTGTTCCTTCTTTCCTCTCTTCTTCTCAACAAACCTTCTGCAATCAATTGTTCTCCAGTATTGATCTCAGTGAAGAGGTTTTTACTAGGGCTAAGATAAAGCCCTTAGATGTGATGGTTTTTATTGTGAATTTTGTAAGACCCTTATGGAATATGTAGGGTAGGATTTTCATAAAGTTAATCTTGAAGCATTTAATTCTAATTCATTAGGAAAAATTATCAATAATTAAAATATAAAATTCATACCTAATTCTAATGATCCTAAGGAAATCTATAATTGGAAACCAATCACTTTGATCAATGTTTCCTATAAAATTATTGTGAAATACTTAATGCTTCACTTAAGCCATATTCTTCCTTAGATTGTGTGACCTATGAAAAATAGTTTTAATTAAGTCTATATTTATTGTAAATAATATCATCACTATTTGGGAAGGCATATTATGGACCCACCAATCTGATCAAGTCATTTTCATCAAAATTAATTTTTCTAAATATTATGGTTGTAGTGAGTGGCCTTTTTCCTCATTATTCTCCAAGCTTTGGGATTCAATCCTTGATTTATTTAATTATCTCATATTCTCTTTGAAAATGATTCATCTTGTCTCACTATTAATAGGAATCAATCTAGTGATTTTGGCATTTTTTGGTTTATTTTCCAAGTGTTCCCTTTAGCTCTAGCACAATACATTCTTGTAGCTAAATGCTTTAGATATCTTTTAGCTAGTTTCCTTTCATAGGGGCTAGTCAAAGGTATTTATTTACCTAATTAATCAACTCAACTTGTTAATGGCCATTTTATTGATGATTATTTTCTCTCTAGTAATAACTTTAAGAAAACTCCCTCAAAAAAAGATATTAAATCCTAGCAAACCTTTCATTTTTTTAGGAAAAAATATTAATTTCTATTGGTGACTCTTTCCTTTTTTTCAAAAATAATATAAATTTATTAGCAATTTTTTACATCACTAAAATTTTGTAGAAAATTTTGGCAAATCTTGAAAAATAATAGGAAAATGCATTAATTATGATGGATAATCCATCCAATCTAAAAATAATTCTCATGGAAAAGTAGGGCCTAAGGGTGGAAATTATAGATAGGTTTAAGGGGTAGACTATGATATTTACTTACCACCAATGTTGTTTTAAAATATAATATAATGGCCCTCATTGTATTGTACAAGGTAAAATGTATCCATGATATATAATTCTCATATGGCTCAAAATTGCTTTTAGATCATTGTTCTAATGACCCTAATTTTACTCTACGAGGTAAAATGTTCCCTTAATTTATAATGCTCATGAGACCAAAATTGTGGGCCCCATGAGCATTACAGATTGTACTGTAGAAAATGTATCCCTTTACATTTTATCACTTGTTTGGGCCCTCCTAAATTAAAATGGACTTAATAATGCCTTAATTTAGTGTTGTTAAATGTACCCCTTTACATTTACACACTTATTTGGGCCCTCTTAATTAAATTGAGCTTAATTATTCCTTAATTAGCCCTTTAATTCATTTACAAGCCTAATTAATTGCATTTTTCGAAGGGGAAACCTAGCAATTATTAATGCCTAAACATAACACTTTACATTGAGCAATGTGTGTTCCAAGTATAGGCACTTGTGACCCATCCACCCATGGGTGAATGGGTCCTCCCTAGACCTTTGGACCTAAATTTAAATTATATTTTTGGTGGTGTTTTAACATCTTCAAATCTATAATTTAATGTTGACTTGTGATATTTTAATTTCGAGAAATTAAGGATACATACCTATAAATACAAGGTTATTTCACTAAGTTTCACCTATAATTCTCAAGAGAAACAACCTGGAAATTTGAAGTGAGAAAAAGCATAAAAAAATTTATGATCAAAGGCATTCAAGAGCAGATATATCAGAGATTTATTACAGCATTCAAGATCTATTCATCATGTCAAAGTCTTCTTGTATCATGCATATTTTTGGAGCTAACATTGTGATGTAGGTTTCATTATATATTCAAGCATCAAAGCATCAATTTCAAGTGTCAAGATCCACATCCAATTTAGCCATCTCATGCAAGTTGGAGACCTCCTAATATCTCCATTATCAAGGTTTCATTCAAGGGTTTTTTGAGTGGTAACATAGCTTTGTTCATTCTTCATTCCCTCTTTCATGTTTCATTTCAATTTAAGATTTGATTACCAAAATGGTGTTTGACCAAGGTAAACCCTCATTCACTCAAAAACAAACTTTTTTATCTCTTGTGTGTGTGATTGCAAATTTAGGTTGAAGAAGGATTGAAGATCCTTTGAAGAGAAAGATTGGAAAAGTTGTCAAAGTTGTCATCAAATCACGGAATCTAACCTATAGATCAGATTTCTAGCTTTCCTAGATTGAAACTTGGACACATCAGAAGCTTCAAATCTGCATTAGAGGCTCCCAAAAGATTGTTGCAACTCCTGTACTTGGACCCATTCACCCATGGGTAAATGAGTCTTAGATTAGCTTCTAGAAAGAACTTTTGGTGATTGGTACATATGTTTATGCCCTTCTCAGATCTGTATTCTATTTTTTGATTCTATAAATATTGAGCTTAATCTTAAAGTTTCAAGTGTTATATTAAATTTTAGAGTTGATTTTCTATTTTTAGTTTTTCTCCCCAAAGTGTTGTTTGATCTTGACCCCCATCCTTTAGTCCTAAGGAAATCTAAAGATTCTCACTTAGGGTTGATTCAACTAGGGGTTGTTAATCAATTCTTTATGGGGATCTCATTTCTTAATCAAATAGAGGGAAATAGACCCTTCACCCCACATATTTACATCAATCCATTTGGTGCACATATTTTTCACCATTTCACAGATCATGGGTACATGTTACCTTGTGGAATACAAGTGTCATTATAGATTATATTACAAATCAATGTGGAAACTAAAGAACAGAAATATGGTCCAAAAGAAACTAATAATTATGACATATTATTGGTGAATTAATATAGATTTCTACTATAATTTATCAAATTTAGGCAAGTCTAATCTAGTCATGTATCAAATATTGTGGAAAATTTTTGAGTTGATTTTTTTAATAAACTAAATTCTTTGGCAATTTAAATAAGACTATAATAAAATTTTGTAAAAATGTGGCAATTCAATTCATGTTATAGATTGAACTATTAGCCAATTTTGGATTCCCAAATTTCAACTATTAGCCACTAAAAAAATTATTGTTTCTCTCTCATGGAGGTGGAAAATCACATTCACAAAGCCTTAGGTTCAAATATTTGATGGTAAAAAATTAATCTTATATATAGTCATTCCTACCTAAGCCTCCCTATCTCAATTCTTATGGGTGGAAATGGATTGGGAATGGAGAAATATTCAATTTTTTGGGCATTCCTTTTTCTTTCAACCTTTTCCAGCCACTCTATGGGAAGTACTTTCCAAAATTGAGAAGAACATATACTGGGTTACTAAAAAACTATCTTTAGTACTAGGGAAGTTTTAAATATGTTCTAAGATTCTTACAACCACTAATGTGTATTATTCTTCTTGTTGAGTTCCTACTAAAGCCTCTATCTGAAGGTGTAAAATATTTTTAGAGACTTTATTTGGGACTCCTCTAAGAATCATAGAAGTTTTCATTGGGTGGCTTGGGTATATTATTTTCTCCCTCATGATTTAGGTTGTCAAGTCTTAATTTCCACTCAATGTCAACATTTTATATGGTAATGAGGCCTATAAAATATTATTTTTGCACTATAATTCTTTTGGTCACTCTACTAGGAGACTATCTTGGAAGAGGATTGGTCTTCACACCCTCCTTATTATGAAATATCTTGTTCAATGTCAAGGTATTTTTTATCAAATGCATTTGGCAAGCTTGGGAAGTTATGAAAACTTGGCTTCTTTGGAATGACTCTTGTTTCATAATGGTTTCTATATCAATCAACAAACTAGTTGGTGGTCTCCTATTTTTAATGTCAAAATACTCCTCTCACTAGTACCCCTTGGGTCCATACTTTGAGAATTTCCAAAAATGGGTTCAAAACCCTCCCTAACCTTTTTCTAAGGTTACTAGGAATTTATTATCCTATAATGAAGTCAAGGAAAATTATCACCTTTCTAATAAACATTGTGAAACTTAAATCCATCCTTGTTGATATGGTGAACACAACATTGGAGTTCAATATTGCAAACCTTGGTGGAAAGGATTGGAAATTGTATCTTGATATAATGTTTCAAAATTACATGCATCATAAAAATAATTCTTCATTTTCACCTCAATTTTCCATGGCTCCTATTGTTGTCAATTTGAACATGCACCCTCTATTGAATGATGAATTCAATTTCTTAGTGAAAACTTGGGAATGACTTCAAGGTGTGGGCCCTTGCTAAATAAAGGAAAACCTCTAGATGATGGGTTGATTCCCTCTCTAGCCTAGATGTAAAGAACTAATCCAAAACAAAAACTAAATAATCCTATAACGAATCCTATCTTATTGATATCTCAAGAGAAAGGAGAGGAGGAATGCATAAAATGGAAAGGTAGTGATGCACCTAGATTAAAGTGAGTTTATTCCTACCCACAATAGCACAAGGAATCAATCAAACTACCAAAAGAACTCACATAGTTAGATCTTTAGTATCATTTCCTAGATGTATGTATAGAGGTTGAAGTTTGATAGGGCACTAAGAGGGAAGAGATATCCATAGTTAACTTTGAAATAACAACATATTATACATACATAAAAGATAATAATGTTCATCTAGAAACAAAGGCAAGTAAGTTTACAAAGAGTGTCAAGAGTGAGAAGAGGTGATAAAATTAAAAAAAAATTAATTGAGAGGTGTGGAGCCTAATTTACAAAAGAAGAGGTGTAAAGATGTAGAGATCTTGAGAAGAAAACCTAGGAAGAAGCCCTTTTACAATGAGCATGATGCGATTTTTTTATTATTTTGGAGAAGTGTTGAAATTTAAAAATATGTGGAAAGAGAAGAAACCCTAGTCACCATCATAAAAATGGATTATAGACATTTTCACTAGTAGATTAGATTGATTGGGGAGAGAACAATCTTATTTTATGGTTTATCAAACGATTGAATCTTCCTAAGAAATCCACTACAATAGTAGCTTGGGGAGTTGGTATGTTATAAAAAGGAATATTTGCAATGGTAAAAGAAGCATGGGAATTTTTCCTTACATTAAAATCTATAGAAAATATATTTAAAACCTCTTGGAAGGAACAATAAATTGAATATGGGAAAGTGGGAGGGTTGTTACAATATTGATAGATTCGTAGAGTAGCTAGACCATGCAAAAAATATGCAATTAAATTAATTCTCCTATGCATAGCAATAGTTAGCTTTGAATTTTCTCGTGATCACTCTTTACCATGCCATGTTACTTCTTCTTCATTGGAGGTTCCTTGGTTACTAGGAGCCATTGGTTTTGTTGGAAGAATGAAGAATAACATTTCATTATGTAGCTTTTGTGTTGTCATTGATGTCACCATCTTATATGAGTTGCAACTGCAAGTTCAAGCTTGATCGGGTATTCTGAACCAGTATGAAAATTATTATCCTCTAGTATTTTGGTATGTAATCCTCCGCTGATGAATATCTTAACTTGCAGTTTTTGGAAATGGTTCTTGGTTGTTAGAAGGTTGTATATTCATAATCTCATGTGCACAGGTGCTTGTATTGTGAGTTGGCATCATTTTGTTGTTGTATTTTTCTATTAGGTCTATTTTTGGCCGACCTAATCAATAGTTAATGTTATAATGAATTAATTTTGTGTTGCGCATGTATGTGTGACCTATCTTAGGTCCATGTCGACATATTGTAGCATTCTACATGCTTGAATTATTTTTGGGAAAAATTTTGTACAAAATTGATGCTAACAGTTAATCTTTTTGGTGAATAAGGGTTGCATCTAATTAGGCCAACCTAATTGATGCTTTCGGATGAGTCAGATATATATATTGGACAGTTTTGAGATTGATTGAGTAAAAAGTTAAGAGTGATAGACAATTATGCAAAGATGATGAAGTGTGTAAAGTTAGTTTATTGAGCATCAAAGTAACTGAATCATCACTTGTTAGGTGTGACTTTATTAGTTCATATTCTAGCTATAAGCCATTTTTATATTGTATCTTTGTAGGTAGTGAGTCTTGGTAGTGAGCCACCCTTTGTAATATCCTATAACCTATTATACTATATTGAGCTAATCCTCACTGTGGTTTTTCCCATTTTGGGTTTTCCACATAAAAATCTTGGTGTTCATGTGTTGCGTGCTTTTATGTTCTACTAATTCTCTTGCTCATTTTTACTGTTATATGCATTGGAGTATTTGTATGGTGTGTGTTAAATAAGTTTAAGAAGATACTGATTCACCCCCCCTCTCAGTATCTTGGGTATTCAACAATTGGTATCAAAGCCTGGTTCCTCTGAAGAAGCCTAACAGCTTGAGGAAGATCTTGAATATTGAACAAATGGATGATAAAGAAGAACTTCGGGCTAATCTTGAGGATCTTGAAAAAGTTGAAAATGAAAATAGAGATTTGAAAGAAAATATTGATGAGGTAAATGAATGCATCAAGAAATTGAAAGAGCAATTGAAGAAATTCAAAGAAAGACATAGAGAATTAAGTGAGAAATTAAAACAAGCAAATGAAGAGATCATCGGATTGAAGGTGCAAGTGGAGGAAAAGAAGAGAATTGAAGATTGTCTAAATACAGTGGTGCAAAGCAAGACTAATGAATGCACAAGGCTTGAACAAGAAGTGGTTAACCTGAGAGAAGATCTAGAAAAAGAAAAACTTGGAGCAGTGAAGATAAGTTCAAAACAAGCTCCACCAAGCTTGATGAGTTGATTGCAGGACAGAAACTAGCTAAAGACAAAGGTGGTTTGGGAATGGAAGTAGGTGAAATCTCTAAGGCTATGTAGACCCCAAACATAGTGGAAAATCAAAAGACTCAAGATAAAGGAAAATAGACAAGAAATCCAAGAAGCACGTTGCTAGAAGACTGCCTATCAGACAGCCAAATGCTCAAAGGTACCCATTTTTCAATGGTGTTTTCTTTTCATGCAATAAATTTGGTCACAAGACAATGGAGTGTAGAAGTATAATAAACTAGTATGCTAGTTCCTTCTTTGGAAAATGCTTTGCATGTAATAAAGTTGGACATAGAGCTAGTGAATGCAAAACTCAGATGATGAATTGGTTTAATGGAGGAAGAATGAATCAATCTTTTTTTGTCTACTTTTATGCATGTAATAAGTTTGGACACAAAGCAAATCAGTGCAGACTAAGGGTTAATGGAGGTCAAACGAATTAGGAAAATGTTTGCTATAATTGCAACAAGCCCAGACACATTTCAAGAGAGATAAAAAGGAAAAGGAAACAAGAGAAAAGAACCCCAGTATCACTGAAGAGCAAGAAGAAGAGGAGGAAGACCCTATAGCTAAATTGATAAGAAATAAGAAAGGTATCATGTCCTCTGGTGAAGGTGCTTCACAGGAAGCAAGTGTTGAGACTAAGAGATATCTAAATGTGTCATCCTCTAAAGAAGATGAAGAATAGGATTTTGGTGTTCATGTGTACACCAAACTAGACTCGAAGAAGGAAAAGATGTCAGAAGAGGCATCTCTTGACCAGGAAGACAAAAAACCTCACCGATAAGACATGTTTCCCCTCTCATATTAGATGTATTGGTTAACAGATTGGTACATTTTGATATGTTGTAGCCTATAGCATAAATTTATACTCAAGTAGGTAGAGAGGACAGGAAAACATTGATTTTGGCTATTATCCAATATGTTATTACTTTGGAAGTTAGTTGGGACTATGATAAGAACAATGTTCCTGAGAAATTGTGGGAGGCCTTGATGAAAAGAAGATCAGAAGCTGTTGAGTTTGAAGAAAAGATAAGAAATGAGGCATTTGAGAAAATTGGATCTTCTTTGACCCCAAATGATTTAGAAACCCTGAAGAAGGTATGCTCAAAGATGTTTCAGATGAAGAAAAGGGTAAACACTTTGATGAAAAGATAAAAATAAAATAAAGAAATAAAGAAAGAAACTGCATAAGCCATCAGGGGTATGGCTGAGAAATATGGTATGTTTGGTGCACTCCCATCCAGTTCTGCACCAAAATTAGGAGAAGAATATTCTACAGAGGTAAAGGAAGACATTCGTCAAGGTACAGGTGATATAGATATCCCTCCAGATAGAGGTGTTATAAATGATCCTCTGAAGATAGAGAAACAAAATGAGGAAGAAGTTGAAGCAGAGAAGATTAATGAGGAAGAAGTTGAACTAGAGAAGCTTGATGTTGTCCCTCTAGAGAATGCTAAACAAGAAAGAGATAAAGATGAAGGTGAAAGGAATGAAGAAGAATAAAAATTAGAGGAAGAAGAAAGAAATGGGGAATCTACTAGGAAGAATGAAGAAGATCAAAGGCAGGTTGTGGATTCACAAAGGTCCTTCGGAGAATCCCCCTCTGGCAATGATGTTTTAAAAGGTTAGTTATCCAAGAAAATAAGGTTCTAGCCAGTAATTCCTCTGAAACTTCTACAACTCCCCATGGTTCAAGGTAGTTTGGATTTGGACAAGATTTATCTCATGCACAAACTGGTGTTAGGGGATGCATTGCATGCATCCAAAAGAAAAGAAATTTTGGAAACACATCAAAAGGGGACATAGCTTATTGATGATGCTCTCAAATATTTGCATGAGGCCACCCCCAATACATCAATAGATACATCTCTCACTCTGGTAGAGAATCTAAAAAATTTATTGGAATCCTTCGAGGAGTATGCCTCTGAACTTGGTGAGAAGACAAGGAAAGAGGTTGAGGAGAAAATGGAAGAGAAAAGGCTCTTGAAACTTCATGATAAGTGTGCTCTGGAACACACCAATGTTGAAAATATCCTAGAAGTTGTGCAAGCTTGTGATTCTAAAAAAAATATTATATTTTCTTACTGTATAAAGTGGTCAGATGCCACATAGAGTATCAAAGATCTCATGGAATCCATTGAGTCCCAATTAACAGTTGTTTCTAGTACATACAATGCATCCAAAGATAGAGACAGGTCAACCTAGAATGATATCACTACTCACAGAGAGAAATTATTTATTCTATAGAAGCATAAGGAAGACATCATTAGAATATTCGGTCAGCTAGGTGACCTTGTGAGAATGGAGTACACTCTGGTGGCCAATGCTTTGGAAAATGCAAAAAAAATAGAGAAGATCAATCTAACTCCATGTACTCCAAAATGATGCAGAAGAAAGCCTGATGGAACTAAAATCTCTAAACAAAATGTTGATATTTGCTAAGAAGAGTTGGGAGAATGGTAAGATAGCATGACAAGGTATTCTCAAGGAGCTCCAAAGCTCACCTTCCTCTGGGTAATGCTTTTTCAGTTCCAGAAAACCCTTGTATATATTCACATTATTTTTGGACCACCCTTTGTCCTTGATGTCAAAGGGGGAGAGAATTCCATGAAGAGAAGAGGGGAGACTGTGTTGCACATAGGAGGTTACATAAGAGGTTTGTAAATTATTTTGGCACATGTTTCCATCAATGACAAAGGGGGAGATTATTGGAAGAATGAAGAAGAACATTTCATTATGCAACTTTTGTGTTGTCATTGATGTCACCATGTTATATTAGTTGCAACTACAAGTTCAAGCTTGATCTAGTATTTTGAACCAGTATGATAGTTATTATCCTCTGGTATTTTGGTCAAAAATCCTCCGCTAATGAATATCTTAACTTGTAATTTTGGGAAAAGGTTCTTGGTTGTTAGAAGGTTGTATTATGGTTGTAAGAAATTTTTATAGTGTATCTTTGTAGGTAGTGAGCCTCTCATTTTGGATAGTGAGTGCTGGCAGTGAGCCATCCTTTGTAATATCTTATAACCAGTTATACTATATTGTGAGCTAATACTCACCATGGTTTTTCCCATTTTGGGTTTTCCACATAAAAATATTGGTGTTCATGTGTTGTGTGATTTTATGTTCTACTAATTCTCTTGATCATTTTTACTGTTATATGCATTGGAGTATTTGGATCTGGTGTGTGTTCAATAAGTTTAAGATGATATTGATTCACCCCCCCTCTCAATATCTTAGGTATTCAATAGGTTCCTAGTCACCATGAACCCTATGATTACTTCTATTTGACTTTGCAATTACTATTCCCTTACCTTAGTCATTATTGATGTTTTCCCATAGGAAAGCTCCTTTTACTTCATCAATGGTTCCTAATGACCCCAAAATCATCGAAAACTCATAAGTTATTTTATTTGGAACTTGGGATTTAGGTGGTCAACTAAGGTGGAAGGAAATTGAACCCTAAATGGAAACACTATTGATAGTGCAATGGCCTATTAAGGTAACTTGGATATATTATAACTAGTGAGGAACAAAGTTTTAACATCTTTGGTGACTTTTTTGGGATGATTTCCTACTAAGAATGGGACTGAAAAGCCCTAATAATCCATTGGTATCAATGAAAAGGGCTAAAAAATAGAAATAGGCCTACCTCAAGACACCACCAAATTGGACATGTGCAAAAAAAATAGAGGAAAACAAAAAGGGTCTAGACCATACATTATCCTAATGAGAATGCAATGTGTAAAAATAACTTCTTGGAAAACAATAATATAAAATAATGTTTAAGGTTTTTTAGAAACATGGATATCAACTTCCATATCTTGCCTTTGTTAAAGAAAAATATTTTGAAGGATTAATCTCCCTTATACCTCAATTGCACTCATTACCTAGTTGCAATCATTGAAATTATTTGTTATCATGCACAAGTCACACATATCACCCATATAGTGAAGATTCACCTCACCATAAACTTTTCCATTGTAGGATAGCCATGTAAAACATAAGTTCTTGAATCATCCAATGATGAATTAGGCATACATAAATAGTAGTGAGAAATATTTTGAGAAGTAGTTCAACAACAAAATAAACACCACTTTTAGAAGAAAAGACACCTTTTGCCACCCATAGACACATTGTTATTGTAATACAAGACCTCTTCATGACATGAGCTAAGGAAAAAGAGAATGTCTCTAAAACATGTGGTGATGAAAAGTATGTCATATATGCTTGTTAACTTGCACAAGGAAGCTCTTTCTTTATGCACATCAAATGAAAAACTTTGAAATTATAACCTATCAATTTGGGAAACAAAGGAAACATCCTCCTAAATATGTGACACTTCTCAATAACATCAACTTTGGTATGCTAGTCTCAAGTAAAAAAATCAAGTTTAGGGGTAAGTGCACAAGGATGGGGGGCCAAAAAGGGGTCTTAAGTGGCCACTTTTTTTCTAAAATCAAGAAAGACTAACCTTAGATGAGAAATTCAAGATAGTTACACTCAAAATTTTAAGATGCAACAAAAACAAGAGTCATAGTGTTCCAAGTCTACTTTCTAAACTACTATTTTTTTTGAAAAATGGTAGAGATTAAGGGGTTCAAAAAAGGGGGGGGCACACAAATTGGTCCTGTTATTTTCAAAAAAACTTAACATAGCATCTGGTGTGGTCCCCCTAAAATGTTAACTTTTTTTTAGTATTTTAAAAATTGCTTCAACGATAAATTAGCTAATACAATGTAGCTTATCCCTAATTCTCCTACTAATTTTTTAATGAATATGTATTTTTTTATTAATTTTCAAAGTGGAAACATCCTAAAAAGTAAAAATTTGAGCAATGCTCCCCCCTAAGCTTTTTGAAAAATAATCAAAAATCATTATTTAATATGTGTATAATGGAGTCTAGTTTCCAAAAATGTAATTTATTTTAAATTTAATTAAATGGTTAAAAAATAAAGCAAAAAGTACCAAACATTGGTTTTTGACAAAAAAATAGATACACCAACAAAAGAAATTAAAGATGGAAGCCTTAACATACTCAAAATGTGAAAAAAATTACATGGTCAGATAGCTAAGAGAGAGCTTAGCATTACCAAGGTGGTTTTTTTACTTGACCTTGAAACACATGTGCAAACCTGATGGGGAGCACGCTCAAGATTATTTAAAAAAAAATAGAATCTAAGAAAACACATCTTTGGGTGTTGTAAATTCAATCCAATCCTTTGCAATGGAAATCCAAGGAAAATCCAAGCCAAAGGATTGGAAATTTCCAAAGCAAGATAAAACACGAGCACATTATAATGCACTCGCATTATTCAAATACATTCAAAAAATGTGAGCACATTATAACACGCTAATAAACTCTGTCAATGCATTCAAAAAACATGGGCATGTTATAACGTGCTCACTTTATGTGAATTCTTTCACAAAATATGAGTGTGTTACATAATGTGCTCACATTATGTTCTACATGGAAAAAATTTCCTTGTCTTTTTTTCTCTTTCTTGTCTTTCTCTTTCAATGGAACTTGACATTTATATATGGACATTTACTTTCTTATACTTTAAGTTATATTTCATGTATATAGTTTCAAGATGTTTGAGAGTGGTTTCAGATCTCTAGGATTTATAATTCAAATTCTAGTTTTTTGAAGATCTTATAAATTTTTAGACTTAGTCAAATTTTAGTAATCAAGAGGGTATGTGCAGGATCATGATGGGCCAAAAAGTGGCGATATGATGGGTATGTGTAGGGTATGTGGCTGACGACTTTTTTTTAACACAAAATTGATGAAACGAAAAATATTTTTAGATGATATTCTCAGCGTTCCACCCATTTAAATTATGCTTTACTTTTAATTTAATAAATAATTATTATTCATTTTCTATTTGAATTACGACTAAAGTCCTAATTGATAGGCTGATTGAAAAACATTTATAGCTTTCAAACGGTATCACATTTTTTGAATCTAAAACATGTGTCACATTCTATGCTTCGCATACTATAGGATTGAAAAAAAGAGAGTTGAATTTCATGAAGTTTTGACCAAGTTAAGGTGGTTACACATACGAGTTTTTATATTTTTTAAAAGTTGTAATAAAAAAAAATCATAATTAATTATTTACTTGGAAAAAAATTACAAAAAAAATCCATCACATTGGGACATGATTCCTCTACTTATATATAAAATATTACAAAAAAATATTATCAATTTATTGTGGTTAGGGTGGTCAGACAGACACCTACTTCTTATTTTTTCCCTGAAATTTAAGTACTACTGCATTAAAATTTCAAAATTTCACCAACTAGATTTTTATTTATTTTTAAATAAACCTAGTAGTTTATAAACTACATTCAATTTGCTACTGATTCTATTCTTACATATTTTTGAAATAATATAGATAACTTATTCAAAATTTTATGTCAAGCTGCCTAACTCTGATTTTTCTGAATTTTTTGCTACTTAAGGGCCTGTTTTTTCCATGATGATCTTGCACATACCCAAGAGGTCAAATTTCAGTAATCAACAAGTTGTATCATTTCTCTCTCTCTCTCTCTCTCTCTCTCTCTCTCTCTCTCTCTCTCTCTCTCTCTCTCTCTCTCTCTCTCTCTCTCTCCCTCCCTCCCTCCTTTCTCTCTATCTCTCCCTCCCCTTCCCTCCCTTGCTCCCTCCCTCTCTAAATTTTAATTGAATTAATAGTTTAGTTAGAATTTATAGAACTTATTGTAGTTATTTAGATGTCAATTTCAAATATATTATGGCTATATGTAAATAAATTTGTAGTCTTACATTCTTGCTATGTTTAATGTACATGAAGTTGATGTTACTACATTTGTGACAAGTTCTCAAGCAATCTCCATTTCATCATGGATTTTTTATATCTGGTAGATGTATAAGTTTCTAGATATATGTTTAGTTTATGTTTGTTTGTCAGCTATTATATATTAATTTTGTTAATTTTTTTTTTCTCTTATAGAGTATTCCCCCATGCATGTGTGTGGATACTATACCACTTCAATATGGTAGGATTCCTAATTTTCCTAGGGGACCATCATTTGGAAAACATTTGTTAGGAAAAAATAAAGGCTTGAGGTAATGAAGAATTGAATTTGAATTTAATTTATATTTTTGAGAAATTATAGTTTAGTATAGTGATTAGATGTTACTTTGAAAGTTATAAAAAATAATAGATAAGTTTCTATTTAGTAGTCTGAGTATTTACCATTGAGATAATTAATATAATTTGTGGTTCTAATTGTTATTATGCAACCAACTTCTCATCCATTAGGTGGCATGAAGAGGCTGCATTTTGATGATCTACCACAAGTTTAGGATTTTTTGACATGGAATAGCTATTTGAGACATACATCGTATATAGACCTTGAGATGGCATATACCACATTTTGTAAATATTTTTTTGAGTTGGCACATATGCCAAATTTGTATATATACAAATACACAATTACTCTACACTTCTATATAAAAAAATTGATATTTGATATATTTTTAATGTATGTGAGGTAAATTAATTAAAATTTCTCTCACATAAATTCTCAAATTTCTCACACAATCCTTCAATTAAATTCAACTCCAAGAGGCTTACAATTCTCTGTAACTTGTAACTTGCATATAGCTGAGTTGCAACTTGCAACCAACCAAACTTTTCATTCAAAATACTAGAAAATCACATGAACATTACATTCAACCTCATGGGTTGGGGCTAGTACATTCCCATTTAATTGCATACCAAAAATTAAAATATGAAAAGGAATTTCACACACAAAATCCAAGGTTGCAGTGCAACCTTCACACCTACAATTCACAAACAGCTATTACAACTACCTCTGAGGGTTGAGAGCTTTTCACATGCCCAGGAAATACAATAAATCTGAAATAAAACAAACAAATTATTTCCTCCAGCAATCCAAGGTTGCTCCACAACCTTTCTCCTGCAAACAAATCAATCTCACAACAATCTAGCTACAAACTTCATCTATGTAGCTCCAGGAATCTTCAACACATTTGCACACCACCAAAAATATGCAACAAAACCTTCTTGCAGCCAACCTCTAGTATGTTATGCCCCGGTCTCTCCTTTCTTTTCCTTCTGGAAAGACTTAGATGCAAAATGAATGAATTTTCCTTTTTTTCAAACTCTGGAATTTCATTTGTACCCAATTTCATCAATTTGGGATGAATTTCATTAAGTTTCAGCCACTCCTTCCAAGTGATACGCCACCTCTAGAAAATTTGAACAATTTTCCATTAAAAATCAATAAAATATTCATTAAAAACAAATAACATCAACTCCACCACTCCCAGGATTCCAGTGCTTTTATTGAGATTTTGCTTTTTACCAATGAAAGCAAATCTTGATTTTTCACTCCTGGGCACCCACCTCTAGGTTCCTATTTTTTAGGAGCTATGAGAATTTAATATTGTAGTTACAAATGAATTTAATGGCTCCTAAAAACCCACACCATGTTCTTCTTTTTCTACTTTTTTTTTCTTTTTTCGTGCTTTTTTTGCTTTTCCTTCTTTTTCTACTTTTACACCTCATTCCCACTTTCCCCATTTTGTGCAATTATTCAAATTTGAAACCTAAATTGAAATTTATAAAAGACAAATGAAATTGTATTTCCACACACAAAAATTTGAATTTCATAAATAATATGAAATTCCACACCAAAATGAAACAAAACCAACTCAAACCTCTTTTTGGTGATGCAAGATTGCATGAGGCCATGGATGCTCCTACATCAATTTTATTTGGCGTGTGTGTGTTTTCCTATTTTGAAACTTAAATTTTGAATCTATAATAACTTTATAATGGTTGAGCTATGATGAATAACATGTCATATCTATTGATTTCTTGTAATCTTGCACTTTAATAGTATATGAATGACATATCTTTTTCACTCATGTTATACTACTATTAAATTTGGTTGCCTTGGGAAACTTCACCAAAGCATCAAAATAAATGACATGGAATGCAAATTTTGGTAAAATAATACATATACAAACCCATTATTTTGGCTTTGATTTTGCATTTTGATAAGCACACCATGCAACATGATAGCCATATATTAAAAAGAAATAAATGCAAGATACACTAATTTCTAAGCATTCAAAGAATTTAGTGTTTTTCATAAGACACATGTATTGTAAAAAATATATGTTTTTCATACTATAACATGAATAAATTAGAAATAGATTGTATCATACTTCATTTCTAATTCATTAACAAATCACATATTTTCATCAAGAAATATTCAAAATAATGTTATAAAGTACTCCATAATTATAACCTTAGTCCATATCTCCCTATCCTAATTAATCCAACCCAAACCTTAATCCATTCTTAAACTATTAAATAAAGCCTAAATATCCCATTCATACCAAATTAAATCAATCTAAACCTTCAACCATTCCTAAACCATTCAAATCAAACCTTATCCACCATCCAAATAAAATATAAATCCATACAAAATTCATTTCATTCCCTAAGCATCACATCAATAAACCCATTTGAAACCTTAGTCCATAATTTCAATCATAATCTTTAGGGTCTTACTCCATAATCACCATCCAAATTAATCCAAAAATATTTAAACATAAAATCAAATACAATCCTTTAGATCCTTAGGTCATCCTTGAACATCAAACCAACATCCCCCGCTCCAAATTTTTGATCCCCTTAAGAATCATCACACTCTAAAATTAAAAGGAAAATAATTGGGATCTTAAAAGTCAATTTGAATCCCTTATATCAAATCATCTAATCTATATCTAGTACACTTAATCATCCTTAGGGACTAATATCCTGTCCACATCATCCCCAAAATCATCCCAAATTTTAACTTAAGGAAATCACCTCATAAAAACCATTTGTGATTCATTATCCCTTTTAATACAAATAATCAATAATTTCTAAATTCAATAAATCCTTATCATTCTAATCCCAATCACTATTACATTACCTTGACCCAATTTTTCCTATCCCACAAGACCAATCATCAAAGCTCAATCAATCAAACCTTAACCCAAAGGTCAAACATTTTCCTTAATCATCACTCAATCCAAAATCCCATCCTTGAGCCTCCAAAATCAACCTCAATCCTATGGTCATCTAAAACCTAAATCATCCAAATTATCCAAATCCAATTATTCAAACAATTAAAACCCAATTCTTAACTTGCAAAAATTATCATTAACTCTTGATTTTTCATCTCATTCAACAATATAGGGCTTCATCTAAAATCCAAACACATGACACATGGTGATGATCAATCCATTTTAATTATATGAGTTTTATCATTATAACCAATCTGAGAACACCTTAATTATTTATGGTGATGGTGTCATTCTTTCTAACCAAATAAAATATCATCCTTATGATAATGATGATGATAGTCTTATTAATAACCAAAAATATAATCCCTATGATGATGGTTATGGTTTTGACCAAGACACCATTGATGAGATTGTTATGGTAATATTCTTATAGATTCTCCATACCAAACCATGAACAAACTAATATGTTTTATGAAGTGAAACAAACTACAAGAAAAACAATATGAAATTACAAGAATGTTAAAATTGTAACCATATAGAATCATTATGGAATGCATATAAAGACACTTCCTACAAAGATATAATATATATGAACCCCTAAAGATAACCTTGATTATAAAACAAAATGTCTATGCTAACATGACTATGTTCCATTTACTTTCAAAATGAGGGATATACAAATACCTACCATTTCTAGAAATGATAGTCCTTTTGGAATGTCAAAGCAATACATGATGCAATATCTCTCCCAAGTATCTAGTTATTTGTCAACATTTAATTGAACTATGTATTGAATATTATCTTTGTGTGTGTTAAATGTGAAAAGTTAGTATAAACACAAACCTTAATGAAACAATTTATATTGAAAGATTCAAAGCAAAGTAAACTATTCTTAGTTGCAATAAAGATAAATCTTCCAAGAACGTCTCATTTTTCTCTATTCTTAAATGATTTTTTTTAACCTTTTTGGCCCTCATATTTTTATGTGCACAAAGGCTATTAGAATGACACTTAAGAAACAAGATTAGTATTCAACATGCAAGCCAACTATATGCCTACATGAAACTATGTGCAAACAACGATGATGAATGCTATGATGAGTGAAGGATGATGTTGATGATAAATACACAAATAGTGGTGGATATTATGGTAGTGATCTATATGATTCTATGCATGATACTCCATATGCTCAAATTCAAACTTAAAATGAACTAATCTAAAATGCAACTATGATGCAATATTTAAAGCTACTTGATGTAAATGCAAAGAAAAACATGATGTAAAGACTAGCTATAAGACTCCAAAATGCTCCAAGCTCCAATGATAAAACTTGCATGATAACTTTACTTCAAATGTGGATGAAAAATAAAATTCCCAAGGGTTTTATTTATAGCCTTTTCCAAGCATATAGTGAGGTGGCAATAATCAATGGTCCAGATTCGAATAAGAAAATGAATGGTAAAGATGAAGAGAATCAAGATGTTGTCCCCTTGACCAAAGACAACATGCCATTTGAATGGGAGAATCTATTGACCAATGGGAAACATGCCATTTGGATGGAAGATTCAAGTGTGGGAAGAGAAGACCATGTGCTTCCAAAATTGGTGGAAATGTGGGAGGAATAAGTAATGTGCTCCAAAATGGGTGGAAGTGTGGGAGGAAATGAGCCATGTGCTTTTTGAAATGAGTTGAAGATAATTCTAATTAAAAATTAGAGTTATTTATTTTCATGTGACCTTGGTGAGGTGGCACAAAAAGTTGTAGAAATGTGCTCTAATTCCTAATTGGATTTAGTGAAGATTAATTAAATAAAACAAGTTTAGGGAACCTTGTTTATTTAATTAATTTAGAAGAATATGTTTTCAGATTTGGAGAATTAGAGAAGGGTGAACAATATAAATAAATTAAGAATTTATTTATACGTAGTTGGAATATTAATCAAATAGCTAGTATTTAATTAATTAAAGGTGATGACCATTTTTAGGTGTATACAGTATCTATAGCCTACAAAGCCAACATATGGAATACAAAAAAATTAATAATTAACTTTGTCAATTATTTTCTAAAAGGAGAAGATTTCTAGGGGTTAATCTTTCCTTTTACTAAAGTTAAAAAAATTGATACTAAAAACATATAATGCAATGTGTTATCAAGATTTAATTGTGTAGTTTTTGAGTCAAACTCATTGACCCATATTTCATGAGTACTGGTTCCCAAGACTCAATATCTTATGAGCATGAATGATCAACTTAGCACCCATTGCATCTAGTTGGTCCTAACAAGGGTGAAGGATCTATACTTCCCAAGAGATCAACCATTCCAATAATAATCCAACTCAAATGTGCTTTACCATGAAGTTCCCTAGGGAATGCATACATGGGTTGGGCATATCAATCTCGAAATTTGTTCCCTTACCCACCAGGTAGATTTGGACTTGCACCTATGCCCCATCCAATGAGGTAGCAATCAAATGGATATGCAAGAGAAGAAAGAATATTAAGGGGATGAAAGAAATTCTAGTTGCTCTACTTCATTCAGAAAACTATTTTGACATAGTCTCTTAAGAGCCCTAAGAGCAAAAAATTGTCAAAATATGATGGAGTGGTTCTCGAAGATCATGGAACCTAACAATGTTTCTTTTGCAAGTATTATTCCATATGGAATCCCTCCATATAAACCTCTCTCATTTTTGGTCAACTCAACACCGTTTGGCCATGCCAACTTAGACTGCAAACTTGCAAAAATTATTAGTAGAGAGCAGTGCAAATTTGACAATAAGCATATTTTTTGTTTCGTGCATCCTAGACTGAAACTGACTACACAAACACATCCAAGTGGGAAGGTAAATGGTAGGGAAGGACTCTGTTCATTATCCAAGTCACCAAATCATTTCAGAGTGCATTGTTCCAACGTGGTCTCTTAAGAGCCCTAAGAAAAAAAAGACTACCAAACTATGATGGAGAGGTTCTCAGAGCTTGTGGCACCTAAGAATGTTTTTGCTACATGTACAAGTACATATGGAATCCCTCCACATAAACCTCTCTCATTTTTGGTCAAATCAGCACTGTTTGGCTATGTCATCATTGAATGGAAACTTGAAAAAATTGTTAGTAGAGAGTAGCACAAATTTGGAAAGAAGCATTATTTTTGTTTTGTGCTTCCTAGACCATAACCAATTTTACTAACATGTCAAAGTGGGGAGGTAAATTCTATGGAAGGGATCTATTTATTCTCTAAGTCACCCGATCATTTTGGAGTGCACTATTTCGATGTAGTTTCTTAAGAGCCCTAAGAGTAAAACCCTTCCAAACTATAATGGAATGGTTCTTGAAGCTTGTGTCACCTAAAAATGTTTCATCTGCATATACAAGTCCATATGCAATCCCTCCACATAAAACTCTCTCATTTTTGGTCAAATCAACACTATTTGGCCATGCCATCATTGAATGGAAACTTGCAAAAAGTGTTAGTATGGAGCAGTGTAAATTTGGAAAGAAGCATTTTTTTGTGCTTTCTAGACCAAAACCAGTTGAGAATATTTAATTGAGTAATTAGAAATAGATGGATTTAGCATTTCATTTTCTTCTTCGCAAATATCCTCTCTTCTTATGTAATTTGGAGATATATTGACATTCATTGTTTAGTGTGTCTTATCAATTCCATCAATGCTATGAACGAGTGTATTATGGAGTATTTTTTCAACCTTAGTGGGTTGTATATCCACATTGGTCAAGGAAATTTTCACGTATTTCATGTTCAACATTTTGATTTTTAGTTTCATGCTCAACATTTACAATATCATTTTCAACATTTTGATCTTGAGTTTTATGCTCAACATTTACAATTTCATGTGGGTATGTGCAGGATCATCATGGAAACAACAAGCCCTTAAATGGTGAAAAATTTAGAAAAAATAGAATTAGGAAACTTGACGTAAAAATTTAAATAAGTTATCTATAATATTTCAAAAATATGTAAGAATAAAATCTGTAGCAAATTGAATGTAGTTTCTAAACTACTAGGTTTATTTAATTTTTTAAAAATCTATTTAATGAAAATTTGAAATTTCAATGCAGTAGTACTTAAATTTTAGGGGAAAAATAAGTAGGTGTTTGTCACCACCCTAACCACATTAAAATGATAATGTTCTTTTATAATATTTTAGATATAAGTAGAGGACTCATGTCCCAATGTGATGCATATTTTTTGTAATTTTTTTCCAAGTAAATAACTAATTATGAATTTTTTATTACAACTTTTAAAAATATAAAAACTCGTATGTCTGACCATCTTAACTTGGTCAAAACTTCATGAAATTCATTTTTTTTAATCTTGTAGTATGTGAAGCATAGAATGTGATGCATGTTTCAAATTCAAAAAATATGATACCATTTGAAAGCTATAGACTATTTTTCAATCAGCCTATCAATCAAAACTTTAGTCATAATTCAAATAGAAAATGAATAATAATTATTTATTAAATTCAAAGTAAATCATAATTTATATTGGTGGAAAGTTGAGAATCTCCTTTAAAAACCCTTTTCGTTTCATTAATTTTGGGTTAAAAAAAGTTGTCAGCCACATAAACCCATCATATCGCCACTTTTTGGCCCATCATGATCCTGCACATACCCATGTTCAACATTTTATTTCTCAATTTCATGTTCAAAACTTTCAATTTTAATTTTGTATTCAACATTTTAATTTTTAGTTTCATGCTCAATAATTACAATTTCATGTTCAATATTTTGTTTCTCAATTTCATGTTCTAAAGTTTCAATTTTAATTTCTTGTTCAATATTTTCAAATTCAATATCATGGTCACTTTCAATTTTATTTAAAGGTTTAAAGAGGGGCCTTCTCCTTGAAGATAATTTGACATACCTTTTCTTTCCACCCTCTTCCTTACTCTATATTTCTCCCTACTCGCCTCGATTTCCTCCACTTGAAATTTCCTCTTCCTTTTCACTTTACAATGACAATTGCTTCCCATTATCCCAACTCAAACAAGTTCCTTGATTATTGAAAGGATAAAATTCTATGTAACAAAGTGTTCAAAAAGTGAATTTGTTTCTATAATGCAAAGGAATCACAACATTCTTGATAAGTAGAGAGAGAGTTAGGGAGGAAGGGAAGGGTAGGTGGAGAGAGGTAGTGTAGGAGAGGTAGGTATAGATAATTTTAGGAAGAGATGGATGTGTAGGTGGAGAGAGGTTGTGTGTGTGTGTGAGGGAGAGCAGGAGGGAGATAAGGATTGATATGGTGGGAGGGATAGAATGATGGAGAGAGGGAGGGGGAAGGAGGGAGATAGGGAGTGGTAGGGAGGCAGGGAGGGAGAGAGGAAGAGAAAGAGGCAAGGAATGAGATAGGGAGTGGTAGGGTGGGAGGAATAGGTATAAAGAGAGTTAGGGAGAGAGCGAGGTGTAGGTGGAGAGAGATTTCATGTTTTTGAGGGATATGGGGAGTGGTAAGGTGGGAGGGAAAGAGGGAGGGAGAGAAAGAGGTAAGGAGGGAGATAGGGAGTGGTAGGGTAGGAGCGATAGAGGGATAGAAAGAAAGAGGGAAGAGGGGAGATAGAGAGGTAGGATAGGAGAGGTAGGTATAGAGACAGTTAGAGAGAGAGGGAGGGGTAGGTGGAGAGAGATTGTGTGAGGAGGGAGATAGAGAGAGGGAAGGAGGGAGATAGGGATTGTTAGGGTGAGAGGGATATAGGGAGGGAGACAAAGAGGGAAGGAGGAAGATAGGGAGTAGTAGGGTGGGAGGGATAGGTATAGAGAGAGTTACATATGGAGGGAGGGGTAGGTGGAGAGAGGTAGAGAGAGAGAGAGAGATGGAAGGAGAGAGATATGAAGTGGTAGGGTGGGAGGGATAGAGGGAAGGAGAGAAAGAGGGATGGATATATATGGAGGGAGGTAGGGTAGGATAGGTAGGTATAGAGATAGTTAAGGAGATGAGGGATAGGTGGAGAGAGAATTAGAGAAAAGGGGAAGTTGGGAAGGAGGGAAAGGTAGGTAGAAAGAGAGGTGGGGTGGGATGGATTGATGGAAGGTAGGTAGATAGGGAGAGAGTGAGTGGAAATAGAGAGAGGGAGGAAGAGAAGGATAGAGGGCTAGAGGGAGGGGTAGGTAGAGAGAGGTAGGTAAAGATAGATAGAGAGGTAGGGTGGAGAGAGAGAGAGAGAGAGAGAACTAGTGTGTGAGAGAGAGAGAGGGGGGGAGAATAGGTAGAGAGAGGAAGAGGGGAGGAGTGAGGGATAAAGGGAGGGATAAGTTGAGAGAGTGACCTATGGCTGGAGAGATGAAGGGAGAGGGGGGAAGTTGGGAGGGAGGGAGAGGTAGAGTGAGATGGATTGAGAGAAATTTAGGTAGAGAGGGAGAGGGTGAGTGGAGATAGACAAAAGTACAGAGGGAAGGTGATAGAGAGGGAGAGAGATAGATGCATATATTGATCTCATCTCCTTGTAGTTTATTATAATAAATATGATATATAAAACTCCCTTGCAACAATCAATCAAATAATATTTTTATAATCTATTATATTATTAAATATATAATATTATATTTATATAATACAACATATAATGTATATTATATTAATATTAATATTTCCTAGTATATATTAATTTATCATATATTATATTATATATAATAATATTTATAATTAAAAGAAACAAATATCCTTTCCATCAATTTTTTTTTATAATATATATATATATATATATATTATCAGTAAGCAAGATAGATTATATTTATTTGAAAAAAACTATTACTGTGTTCAAGCCCCACTTGGGTAGCCTGCAAATGTTCTAAACAACCACAACATTCTTAACCTAGAGATACCAAAATTTCACAGACCCATTGATCACTGCCAA
>VDFB02326631.1:73103-122622 GCA_007258455.2 Sequoia sempervirens
TCCATATCGAGACTCAATCATCACCTTTTTTTTATTCTTCATCATCTTGGCATTTCCAAACCCTTTTCCCCTATTGGTTTAGTACAGTAGGACATCCATCATTATTCAGACATAACTACTTGGGATTCATATCTTGCAAACATATAATCCCTTTTTGTAGAGTCCTATATTTGGATGATTACTTTGAGGACATTCATCTCCTCTTTGTTGAAAACCACATCATTTTTCTTGGCCCATCATCTTAATCATCTTTGGAGCTTGTTCTACATCAATATTCACCAGTTCTAGATTGACGTCATCTCTTTCTGAGTGTGGACACTTGAGAACATATTAGAGGCACACATCATTTGGATTTGGAATCCAAATTCTTCCATATTTTTGAAATGAATTCTCCAATCACTAGTGGAACTACTTCTTTCTAAGGGGAGAAATGTTGTTTCTAGGAAGTGGATTATGTTATGTCTTTAGGCATTCATCATTGGAATAGGAGCTCTTTCTTTATGGGGGGATTCACATCCTCTTTTTCTCTCTCTTACTACAGAGACATCTATTGTACTTGTGTGATAAAATCAGTTCTTAGTGTGTCATATTGATTCATCCTATCCTTCTTTCATTTTGTAATTATTTCATTTTCTCTCTTTTGAAGAGGAGTTTTTTCCCATGTGGTTTTCTCCTTTTCTCTGGTTATGAGAGATTTCATTTTTTTGTACATGGGTACCTCATCAAGCCTTGTAGTCAAGACCCATCCATGCATCCATCATTGTATTTTTCATTAGATTTTTTTAGCTTCTCCCTAGGTTGATTTTAAAGAGGGTGTTAAAGTAATTAGGACAATCACTTGAAAATTAATTAAATATTAATTAATTATTGGGTCCCTTATTACTTTAATTACTTAAGGTAAACTTAGGAGTTTTTTTTTAATTATTAATTTGGGATATTTATAGGTTAAGTTGTCTCATTGCAAGATATTAGGACACTTCTCACAATCTAATGAAATCCTCATCTAGGGTTTTCCTTTTTCTTTTATAAGAATTCATGAGTTTAATTTTTAATTATTCATATGTATTCACTTTCATTACTCAATACAAAAAGCATATTAGATTCTTATGTGGATCAATTATTTCTCTCTTGGTTGCATAACAAATCAGTTGCTTTGATCTCTCATTTTTTATAGGTATTATGGCTGTGGGTGATTTTTGGGAGCTATGGGGTTTACTATCAACTCTAATAACTCTTGGCACAAAAAATATATCATTTTATCACATTTATTGTGGATCTTTTAGATTTCCCTCTATATGGATTGAAATTTTATCAACTTTGTTGTGTCTGCTACTATTGAAGGTTTAGGAGTTTTGAGTATTGGCATCTATATACAAGAGACCCCAAAAATTTGTTTCCAAGGTACTTTATGAGGTAATCTAATTTTTATCTTCCTCTAGATCATGTTTTACCCATCCCAAACTTTGATAATCCCTATAAATAGCTAGAAATTTTTACTATTGAATAGGCTATTCTTTTGGGAGAATCCCCCTAAAAGTATGCTTAAGGAGTAGGTCAACAAGCATTGGGTTTCATATAGGATTCAATTTTTTCCTTATGCATGCCATTGATACTAGCCATACAGAGGCCATATTTAAACATGGCCCATGATATGTTTGTTCATCCCTTTTATTTTCCCAACCTTATGTACTCAAGACATTTTATTCTTAGATGAATAGATCTTTTGTGTGCTTATCTAGCAATAATTCCTAGGGTTTCCCTTACTTTACTAATTATTTTTACCATAATTACTAGCTCACCTAACAAGATTATTTGTGTTGATCTTGACAAATTCTATTTTACTTGTCTACAAAAGCATGTGTGTGTGTAGAGGTTGACCTCTCCATGGATTTGAAAGAGTATGTGCATATTTAATTTGGATATTTTCATCACATCCAATGTGTTATTTACCTATTAAACTTGCTCAATCCTTTGATAATAAGATTATAGATTTTCCTCTAGAATTTCCTTGCAATAAGCCTTCTACTCATGGTAAACCCACAATAGTGAGTCCCCAAGTTGGGACATTATATTTTTCAGTTTGAATGGAGGAGAGATGTAGGAAACACCTTCATTTGAAGGTGTACAATATAAAAAACCTTCAAATGAAGGTAATTTCCATAGTTTGAAGGTACTTTTTGTAAATGGAAAAAAATGAGTTTCCTTCGAAAGTCCCTTTCTATTCCTTTTATAGAAATTACCATTTTTCATTTATGGAAATTACCTTTGTTCATTTTCTTTTTTAAATCATGAAAATGATATACCTTAATTCAAAGTTCCTTGAACAAATTCCAACAAAGGAACCTTCACTTGAAGGTCCTTAAAAAAAAAGTCCCAAAAGTGACCTTTTCACCTTAGGCCTCAAATTTTCCTTATAATTATTTATTCTCAAACTTGGGTTGGATCAACAAATGGAATGAATATATGACATGATAATTAGTAGGATCATAACACTGAAAATGAACTTTTGAACACATATAATTTTGAATATATTTAATTTGACTATTATATTTATTTTTTATTTTTTATTGAATATAATTTTTATAAGAATCATTAAGGTCTTTGTTTCACACACATGTAAAATTTGAAAAATATCTACACCCTTTATATTGATATTCTTAGTTTTCAATGAAGAGTTTCAATTGAAACTATGTGGAACCTACATGACACTAAGAGTTTTGGGGAAAACTATTTCGACTAAAACCGCTAAAAAATCATAATTCAATTTTTTTTTTTTAAATCCTACTTTTGTTTTTTTTTTTACCAAAACCTTTTCAAATGAAAGTGTTTTGATTGAAATGGTTTTTCTCAAAACTATTTATGTCTTAGCCTAACCCCTCTCTTAAATAAGATTCAAAAAATCAAACTCAACTCAAAATTTATCCAACTAGGGGCACTTTTATTAAAATCTTAAAACACTTTATTTTACAAATTGAAGTCTTGAATCATTTTTTAATATATTTTTATTAGTTTTATTATATATGTTTTTAAGTATATTGCAAGTACATTATTATAATCAAACATGAAGCTAATTAGAAATAATGAATATTAAAATATATTTAATTTAAATATATATATATAGCCTACTAAAGGAGAGAGTCATTTCCAATAGGTTTTAAAAAAAAAATGATTAAAAAATAGAGAAAAGTTGACATCCCATGAAAAGTATGAAATTTTGATTAATTTCAACTTTAAAAATGATTTAAAAAAAAATTATCATTTTTTCCATGCACAAGATTTTAAAGTTATCTACATGTGGGAAAAAAATCAAAGAAAAAATTGCTCGCCATTGACCTCACTTTTTAAATAAATAGAAATTAAATTTTTTTCTCTTAAATCTATAAAAAATATATCCAACTAATTTTAAAAAATTATAAACATAAATTACATTATTAATTATATATTTTATTATTTTACATCTAAAACAAAAATGCCACTTTTAGGCCCTCCAAGTTGAAAATTTATATTTGTGTTGGCTATTTCCTTTACAAAGTGTAATATAGTTCTAAAAATTTACCTTGGGGTCATTAAGTACACCTCCTACTTCCTTCATATCCATGGTTTCTATCTATATAGAATTCATTTCCATGCATATGAAGCCACCACCTCAAACCTCTATGAAGGCACCATGATGTTTGAAGATGACCCCTTTTCTATTGCTTTGTAGTTAGAGATAATTAATATTGACCAAGAAATAAAATTGTTGATAATCATGTATGATTGTAGGTGCGTAGATTAAAACTAGGTTGCATTGCTTGAAGGTAGGATATTGTGCATGTAGCAAGTTTTTTCAAGATCTCTATGATCATTAAACTAAAGGTAGTAAACAAATCAAAGATGACTAATAGTTTCTCAAGGAGCTTCTACATATCCTTCATGCCTTTGTTAGGAACTATAAGAAGGCTTTCCAAGCTCAAGATAAGTATTTTGAATGAGACCATGTGTCTTGCAAAATTTCCTCAATGTTGTTTCTTGTTGGCTCTCTTCTTCTCAGCAAACCTTCTACAATCAATTGTTCTCCAATATTGATCTCAGTGAAGAGATTTTTACTAGGGCTAAGATAAAGCCCTTAGATGCAATGGTTTTTGTTGTGAATTTTGCAAGACCCTTATGGAATATGTAGGGGAGGATTTTCATAAAGTTAATCTTGAAGCATTTAATTCTAATTCATTGGGAAAAATTATCAATAATTAAAATATAAAATTCATACCTAATTCTAATGATCCTAAGGAAATCTATAATTGGAAACCAATCACTTTGATCAATGTTACCTATAAAATTATTGTGAAATCCTTAATTCTTCACTTAAGCCATCTTCTTCCTTATATTGTGTGACCTATGAAAACTAGTTTTAATTAAGTCTATATTTATTCTAAATAATATCATCACTATTTGGGAAGGCATATTATGGACCCACCAATCTGATCAAGTCATTTTCATAAAAAATATTTTTTCTAAATATTATGGTTGTAGTGAGTGGCCTTTTTCCTCATTATCGTCCAAGCTTTGGGATTCAATCCTTGATTTATTTAATTATCTCATATTCTATTTGAAAATGATTCATCTTGTCTCACTATTAATAGGAATCATCAATCTAGTGATTTTGGCATTTTTTTGTTTATTTTCCAAGTGTGCCCTTTAGCTCTAGCACAATACGTTCTTGTAGCTAAAGGCTTTAGATATCTTTTAGCTAGTTTCATTTCATAGGGGTTGGTCAAAGGTATTTATTTACCTAATTAATCAAGTCAACTTGTTAATGGCCATTTTATTGATGATTCTTTTCTCTCTAGTAATAACATTTTAAGAAAACCCCCTCAAAAAAAGATATTAAATCCTAGAGAACCTTTCAATTTTTTAGGAAAAAATATTAATTTCTATTGGCGACTCTTTCATTTTTTTCAAAAAAATATAAATTTATTGGCGATTTTTTACATCACTAAAATTTTGTAGAAAATTTTGGCAAATCTTGAAAAATAATAGGAAAATGCATTAATTATGATGGATAATCCATCCAATCTAAAAATAATTCTCATGGAAAAGTAGGGGCCTGAGGGTGGAAATTATCGATAGGTTTAAGGGGCAGAGTGTGATATTTACTTACCACCATTGTTTTAAAATATAATATAACGACCCTCATTGTATTCTACAAGGTAAAATGTATCCATGATATATAATTCTCAGATGGCTCAAAATTGCTTTTAGATCATTGATCTAATGACCCTAATTGTACTCTACAAGGTAAAATGTGCCCATAGTTTATAATGCTCATGAGACCAAAATTGTGGGGCTCATGAGCATTACAGATTATAGTGTAGAAAATGTATCCCTTTACATTTTCTCACTTGTTTGGGCCCTCCTAAATTAAAATGGACTTAATAATGCCTTAATTTAGTATTGTTAAATGTACCCCTTTACATTTACACACTTATTTGGGCCCTCTTAATTAAATTGAGCTTAATTAAATTCCTTAATTAGCCCTTTAATTCATTTACAAGCCTAATTAATTGCATTTTTCGAAGGGGAAACCTAACAATTATTAATTCCTAAACATAACACTTTACATTGAGCAATGTGTGTTCCAAGTATAGGCACTTGTGACCCATTCTCCCATGGGTGAATGGGTCCTCCCTAGACCTTTGGACCCAAATTTAAATTATGTTTTTGGTGGTGTTTTAACATATTCAAATCTATAATTTAATGTTGACTTGTGATATTTGAATTTTGAGAAATTAAGGATACATACCTATAAATACAAGGTTATTTCACTAAGTTTCACGTATAATTCTCAAGAGAAACAACCTAGAAATTTGAAGTGAGCAAAAGCACAGAAAATTTTATGATCAAAGGCATTCAAGAGAAGATATATTAGAGATTTATTAGAACATTCAAGATCTATTCATCATGTCAAAGTCTTCTTGTATCATGCATATTTTTGGAGCTACCATTGTGATGTAGGTTTCATTATTTATTCAAGCATCAAAGCATCAATTTCAAGTGTCAAGATCCACATCCAATTTAGCCATCTCATGCAAGTTGGAAACCTCCTAATATCTCCATTATCAAGGTTTCATTCAAGGGTTTTTTGAGTGGTAACATAGCTTTGTTCATTCTTCATTCCCTCTTTCATGTTTCATTTCAATTCAAGATTTGATTACCAAAATGGTGTTTGACCAAGGTAAACCCTCATTCACTCAATAAAAAACTTTTTTATCTCTTGTGTGTGTGATTTCAAATTTAGGTTGAAGAAGGATTGAAGATCGTTTGAAGAGCAAGATTGTCAAAGTTGTCAAAGTTGTCAAAGTTGTCATCAAATCGTGGAATCTAACCTACATATCAGATTTCTAGCTTTCCTAGACTAAAACCTGGACACATCAGAAGCTTCATATCTACATTAGAAGCTCTCAAAAGTTTTTTGCAACTCTTGTACTTGGACCCATTCACCCATGGGTGAATGAGTCTCAGATTTAAAGCTTCTAGAAAGCACTTTTGGTGACTGGTACATATGTTTCTACCCTTCTCAGATCTATATTCTATTTTTTGGTTCTATAATTATTGAGCTTAATCTTAAAGTTTCAAGTGTTATATTAAATTTTAGAGTTAATTTTCTATTTTTAGTTTTTCTCCCCAAAGTGTTGTTTGACCTTGACCCCCATCCTTCAATATTAAGGAAATCTAAAGATTCTCATTTAGGGTTGATTCAACTAAGGGTTGTTAATCAATTCTTTATGGGGATCTCATTTCCTAATCAAATAGAGGGGAATAGACCCTTCACCCCACATATTTCCATCAATCCATTTGGTGAACATATTTTTCACCATTTCACAGATCATGGGTACATGTTACCTTATGGAATACAAGGGCCATTAGATTATATTACAAATCAATGTGGAAACTAAATAATAGAAATATGGTCCTAAAGCAACTAATAATTATGACATATTATCAGTGAATGAATATATATTTCTACTATAATTTATCAAATTTAGGCGAGTCTAATCTAATCATGTATCAAATATTGTGGAAAATTTTTAAGTTAATTTTTTTAATAAACTAAATTATTTGGCGATTTAAATAAGACTATAATAAAATTTTGTAAAAATGTGGCAATTCAATTCATGTTATAGATTGAACTATTAGCCAATTTTGGATTCCCAAATTTCAACTATTAGCCACTAAAAAATTATTGTTTCTCTCTCATGGAAGTGGAAAATCACATTCACAAAGCCTTAGGTTCAAATATTTAATGGTAAAAAATTAATCTTATATATAGTCATTCCTACCTAAGCCTCCCTATCTCAATTCTTATGGGTGGAAATGGATTGGGCATGGAGAAATATTCAATTTTTTAGGCATTCTTTTTTCTTTTAACCTTGTCCAACCACTCTATGGGAATTTGTGCTTTCCAAAATTGAGAAGAAGAACATATATTGGGTTACTAAAAAACTATCTTTAGTACTAGGGAAGTTTTAAATATGTTCTAAGATTCTTACAACCACTAATGTGTATTAGATTCTTCTTTTTGAGTGCCTCCTAAAGCCTCTATTTGAAGCTGTAAAATATTTTTAGAGATTTTATTTGGGACTCTAAGAATCATAGAAGTTTTCATTGGGTGGCTTGGGTATATTATTGTTTACCTCATGATTTAGGTTGTCAAGTCTTAATTTCCACTCAATTTCAAGGTCTTATATGGTAATGAGGCCTATAAAATTTTATTTTTGCACTATAATTATTTTGGTCACTCTACTAGGAGACTAACTTGGAAGAGGATTGGTCTTCACACCCTCCTTAAAATGAAATTTCTTGTTCAATGTCAAGGTATTTTTCATGAAATGCATTTGGTGAGCTTGGGAAGTTATGAAAACTTGGCTTCTTTGGAATGAATCTTGTTTCATAATGGTTTCTATAGATATCAATCAACAAACTAGTTGGTTGTCTCCTATTTTTAATGTCAAAATCATCCTCTCACTAGTACCCCTTGGGTCCATTTTTTGAGGATTTCCAAAAATGGGTTCAAAACCCTCCCTAACCTTTTTTCTAAGGTTACTAGGAATTTATTATCCTCTAATGAAGTCAAGGAAAATTATCACCTTTCTAATCAACATTGTGAAACTTCAATCCATCCTTGGAGTTCAATATTGCAAACCTTGGTGGAAAGGATTGGAAATTGTATCTTGATATAATGTTTCAAAATTACATGCCTCATAAAAATAATTCTTCATTTTCACCTCAATTTTCCATGTCTCCTACTATTGTCAATTTGAACATGCACCCTCTATTGAATGATGAATTCAATTTCTCAGTGAAAACTTGGGAATGACTTCAAGATGTGAGCCCTTTCTAAATAAAGGAAAACCTCTAGATTATGGGTTGATTCCCTCTCTAGCCTAGATGTAAAGAACTAATCCAAAACAAAAACTAAATAATCCTATAACTAATCCTATCTTATTGATATATCAAGACAAAGGAGAGGAGGAATGCATAAAATGGAAAGGTGGTGATGCACCTAGTTTAAAATGAGTTTATTCCTACCCACAATAGCACAAGGAATCAATCAAACTACTAAAAGAACTCACATAGTTCTCTTTAGTATCATTTCCTAGATGTATGTATAGAGGTTGAAGTTTCATAGGGCACTAAGAGGGAAGAGATATCCATAGTTAACTTTGAAATAACAACATATTATACATACATAAAAGATAATAATGTTCATCTAGAAACAAAGGAAAGTAAGTTTACAAAGAGTGTCAAGAGTGAGAAGAGGTGATAAAGTTAAAAAAAAAAAATTGAGAGGTGTGGAGCCTAATTTACAAAAGAAGAGGTGTAAAGATGTAGAGATCTTGAGAATAAAACCTAGGAAGAAGCCCTTTTACAATGAGCATGATGTGATTTTTTAATTATTTTGGAGAGGTGTTGAAATTTAAAAATATGTGGCAAGAGAAGAAACCCTAGTCGCCATCATAAAAATGGCTTATAGAAATGTGCACTATGAGATTAGATTGATTGGGGAGAGAACAATCTTATTTTATGGTTTATCAAATGACTGAATCTTCCTAAGAAATCCACTACAATAGTAGATTGGGGAGTTGGTATGTTATAAAAAGGAATATTTGCAATGGTAAAAGAAGCATGGAATTGTTACTTACATTAAAATCTATAGAAAATATATTTAAAACCTCTTGGAAGGAACAATAAATTGAATATGGGAAAGTGGGAGGATCGTTACAATATTGATAGATTTGTAGAGTAGTTAGACCATGGAAAAAATATGAAATTAAATTAATTCTCCCATGCATAGCAATAGTTAACCTTGAATTTTCTTGAATCACTCTTTACCATGCCATGTTACTTCTTCTTCATTGGAGGTTCCTTGGTTACTAGGAACCATTGGTTCTATTGGAGGAATGAAGAAGAACATTTCATTATGCGACTTTTGTGTTGTCATTGATGTCACCATCTTATATGAGTTTCAACTGTAAGTTCAAGCTTGATCCAGTATTCTAAACTAGTATGATAGTTATTATCCTCTGGTATTTTGGTCTATAATCCTCCGCTGATGAATATCTTAACTTACAGTGTTGGGAAATAGTTCTTGGTTGTTAGAAGGTTGTATATTCATAATCGCATGTGTACAGGTACTTGTATGGTGAGTTGGCATCATTTTGTTGTATTTTGCTATTAGGTCTATTTCTAGCCAACCTAATCAATAGTTGATGTTATAATGAATTAATTTTGTGTTGCGCATGTATGTGTGACCTATCTTAGGTCCATGCCAACATATTGTAGCATTCTGCATGCTTGAATTGTTTTTGGGAAAAAATTTGTACAAAATTGAAGCTGACGGTTAATCTTTTTGGTGAATAAGGGTTGCATCCAATTAGGCCGATCTAATTGATGCTTTCAGATGAGTCAGATATATATATTGGATAGTTTTGTGATTGATTGATAAAAAGTGAAGAGTGATAAACAATTATGCAAAGATGATGAAGTGTGTAAATTTGGTTTACTGAGCATCAAAGTAACTGAATCATTGTTAGGTGTAACTTTATCTGTTCATATTATGGCTGTAAGCCATTTTTATATTGTATCTTTGTAGGCAGTGAGTCTCTCATTTTGGATAGTGAGTCCTGGCAGTGAGCAACCCTTTGTAATATCTTATAACCAATTATACTATATTGTGAGCTAATCCTCACTATGGTTTTTCCCATTTTGGTTTTTCCACATAAAAAACTTGGTGTTCATGTGTTGTGTGCTTTTATGTTCTGCTAATGCTCTTTCTCATTTTTACTATTATATGCATTGGAGTATTTGGATGGTGTTTGTTCAATAAGTTTAAGAAGATACTAATTCACCCCCCCTCTCAGTATCTTGGGTATTCAACAATTGGTATCAAATCCCGGTTCCTCCAAAGAAGCCTAACAACTTGAGGAAGATCTTGAATATTGAACAAATGGATGATAAAGAAGAAATTTGAGCTACTCTTGAGGATCTTGAAAAAGTTGAAAATGAAAATAGAGATTTGAAAGAAAATCTTGATGAGGTAAATGAATGCATCAAGAAATTGAAAGAGAAATTTAAGAAATTCAAAGAAAGACATAGAGAAGTAAGTGAAATTAAAACAAACAAATGAAGAGATCATCGGATTGAAGGTGCAAGTGGAGGAAAAGAAGAGAATTGAAGATTGTCTAAATATAGTGGTGCAAAGCAAGACTAATGAATGCACAAGGCTTGAACAAGAAGTGGTAAACCTAAGAGCAGATCTAGAAAAAGTAAAACTTAGTGAAGATAAGTTCAAAACAAGGTCCACCAAGCTTGATGAGTTGATTGTAGGACATAAACTAGATAAAGACAAAGATGGTTTGGGAATGGAAGCAGGTGAAAGCTCTAAGGCTATGTAGACCCCAAACATAGTGGACAATCAAAAGACTCAAGATAAAGGAAAATAGACAAGAAATAAAAGAAGCAAGTTGCTAGAAGACAGCCTATTAGATAACCAAATGCTCAAAGGTGCCTATTTTTCAATGGTGTTTTCTTTTCATGCAATAAATTTGGTAACAACACAATGGAGTGTACAAGTATAATAAACTAGTATGCTAGTTCCTTGTTTGGACAATGCTTTGCATGCAAGAAAGTTGGACATAGAGCTAGTGAATGCAGAACTCAGATGATGAATTGGTTTAATGGAGGAAGAATGAATCAATGTTTTGTTGTCTACTGATATGCATGTAATAAGTTTGGACACAAAGAAAATCAGTGCAAACTAAGGGTTAATGGAGGTCAAATGAATTAGGAAAATGTTGTTTTCTACAATTGCAACAAGCCCATACACATTTCAAGAGAGATAAAAAGGAAAAGGAAACAAGAGAAAAGAACCTCAGTATCACTAAAGAGCAAGAAGAAGAGGAGGAAGACCCTACAGCTAAATTGATAAGAAAGAATAAAGGTATCATGCCCTTTGGTGAAGGTGCTTCACAAGAAGCAAGTGTTGAGACTAAGAGATATATATATGTGTCATCCTCTAAAGAAGATCAAGAATAAGATTTTGGTATTCATGTGTACACCAAACCAGACTCGTAGAAGGAAAAGATGTCAGAAGAGGAATCTCTTGACCAGGAAGAACAAAAAGCCTCACCGATAAGACCTAGTTCCCCTCTCATATTAGAGGTATTGGTTAATAGCTTGGTAAATTTTGAAAATATGTTGTAGCCTATAGCAGAAATTTATACTCAAGTAGTTAGAGAGGACAGGAAAACATTGATTTTGGATATTATCCAATATGTTATTACTTTGGAAGTTATTTGGGACTATGTTAAGAACAATGTCCTTGAGAAATTGTGGGAGGCCTTGATGAAAAGAAGATCAAAAGTTGTTGAGTTTGAAGAAAAGATAATAAATGAGGCATTTGATAAAATTGGATCTTCTTAGACCCCAAATGATTTAGAAACCTTGAAGAAGGTATGCACAAAAATGTTTCAGATGAAGAAAAGGGTAAACACTTTGATGACAAGATAAAAAGAAAATAAAGAAAATAAAGAAAGAAACTGTAGAAGCCATTAGGGGTATGGCTGAGAAATATGGTATGTTTGGTGCACTCCCATCCAGTTCTGCACCAAAATTAGGAGAAGAAGATTCTACAGAGGTAAAGGAAGACATTCCTCAAGGTACAAGTGATACAAATATCCCTCTAGATATAGGTGTTACAAATGATCCTCTGAAGATAGAGAAACAAAATGAGGAAGAAGTTGAAGAAAAGAAGCTTAATGAGGAAGAAGCTAAACTAGAGAAGCTTGATGTTTTCTTTCTAGAGCATGCTAAAGAAGAAAGAGATAAAGATGAAGGTGAAAGGAATGAAGAAGAAGAAAAAGTAGATGAAGAAGAAAGAAATGAGCAATCTGCTAGGAAGAATGAAGAAGATCAAAGGTAGGTTGTGGATTCACAAAGGTCCTCCAGAGAATCCCCCTATGGCGTTGATGTTTTAAAAGGCTTGTTATCTAAGAAAATAAGGTTCTAGCCAGTAATTCCTCTAAAAATTCTACAACTCCCCATGGTTCAAGGTAGTTTTGATTTGGACAAGATTTCTCTCATTCACAAACTGGTGTTAGGGGATGCATTGCATACATCCAGAAGAAAATAAATTTTGGAAACACATCAAAAGGGGACATAGCCTATTGATGATGCTCTCAAAGCTTTGCATGAGGCCACCCCCGATACATCTCTCACTCTGGTAGAGAATATGAAAATTTTATTGGACTCCTTCAAGGAGTATTCCTTTGAACTTGGTGAGAAGACAAGGAAAGAGGTTGAGGAGAAAATGGAAGAGAAACGGCTCTCGAAACTTCATGATAAGTGTGCTCTAGCACACACCAATGTTGAAAAGAGCCTAGAAGTTGTGTAAGCTTGTGATTCTAAAGCAAATATTGTATTTTCTTACTGCATAAAGTGGTCGGATGCCACATAGAGTATCAAATATCTCATGGAATCCATTGAGTCCTAATTAACAGCTGTTTCCACTACAAACAGTGCATCCAAAGATAGAGACAGGTCAACCTAGAATGATATCACTGCTCATAGAGAGAAATTATTTATTCTATAGAAGTAGAAGGAAGACATCACTAGAATATTCAGTTAGCTAGGTAACCTTGTGAGAATGGAGTACACTCTGGTGGCCAATGCTTTGGAAAATGCAAAAAACCTAGAGAAGATCAATTTGACTCCATGCACTCCAAATGATGTAGAAGAAATCTTCATGGAACTAAAATCTCTGAAAAAAATGTTGATATTTTCTAAGAAGAGTTGGGAGAATGGTAAGATAGCATGAAAAGGTATTCTCAAGGAGCTGCAAAGCTCACCTTCCTCTGGGTAATGTTTTTTTTAGTTCTGGGCCACCCTTGTATATATTCACATTCTTTTTGGACTTCCCTTTGTCCTTGATGTCAAAGGGGGAGAGAATGTCATGAAGAGAAAAGGGGAGACTATGTTGCACATAGGAGGTTACATAAGAGGTTTGTAAATTATTTTGGCACATGTTGCCATCAATGAAAAAGGGGGAGATTGTTGGAAGAATGAAAAAAATTTCATTATGCAGCTTTTGTGTTGTCATTGATGTCACCATGCTATATGAGTTGCAACTGCAAGTTCAAGCTTGATCTAGTATTCTAAACCAATATGATAGTTATTATCCTCTAGTATTTTGGTTGAAAATCCTCCGCTGATGAATATCTTAACTTGTAGTTTTGGTAAAAGGTTCTTTGTTATTAGAAGGTTGAATATTCAAATTTTCATGTGCATAGGTGCTCGTATGGTGAGTTGGAATCATTATGTTGTTATATTTTGTTATTAGGTCTATTTCTAACTAACCTAATCAATAGTTGATGTTATAATGAATTAATTTTTTGTTGCACATGAATGTGTGACATATCTTAGATCCATGCTAACATATTGTAGAATTCTACACACTTGAATTTTCTTTGGGAAAAGTTTTGTACAAACTTGAAGCCGACAGTTAATCTTTTTAGTGAATAAGGGTTGCATCTAATTAGGCCAACCTAATTGATGCTTATGGATGATTCAAATATATATATATTGTATAATATTGAGATTGATTGAGTGGAAAGTGAAGATTGATAGACAAGTATGCGAAGATGATGAAGTGTGTAAAGTCAGTTTACTGAGCATCAAAGGAACTGAATCAACACTTGTTAGGTTTAACTTTATTAGTTCATATTCTGGTTGTAAGACATTTTTATAGTGTATCTTTGTAGGTAGTGAGCCTCTCATTTTGGACAGTGACTCTTGGCAGTGAGCCACCCTTTGTAATATCTTATAATCGGTTATACTATATTGTGAGCTAATACTCACCATGGTTTTTCCCATTTTCGGTTTTCCACATAAAAATCTTGGTGTTCATGTGTTGTGTGCTTTTATGTTCTACTAATTCTCTTGATCATTTTTACTGTTATATGCATTGGAGTATTTGGATGGTGTGTGTTCAATAAGTTTAAGATGATATTGATTCACCCCCCCTCTCAATATCTTGGGTATTCAATAGGTTCCTAATCACCATGAACCCTATGATTACTTTTATTTGACTTTGTGATTACTATTCCCTTACCTTAGTCTTTATTGATGTTTCCCCATAGGAAAGCTCCTTTTACTTCATCAATGGTTCCTAATGACCCTAAAATCACCGAAAACTCATAAGTTATTTGATTTGGAACTTGGGATTTAGGTGGTCAACTTGTTGATGGGTGTTTTAACATACTTTCTCAACACAGGAAATGTGTAGGTGCACTACCTCTCTTGAAAGGAAATCTCCAACTGCAAGCAGCAAAAAACCTCCCCAAGGTCTCTCAGGTGTCAGGTCATGACTTGCATGGAATTCCTTAGTTGATTTTTGATGTGATTTTTCTAGTAATCATAGGGAAGACTTACGTAGCTAGATGCAAGGTGGCTCTTCGAATCTAAAGTTTCTAAGATGGGAAATAAAGTGTAATTTGTTCTAGGTCCAAATAGCAATCTAAAACTTTGATGTTTTCTTCAAGTTTGGCTTTACAATGTCCAATGAACCTTAGCATAGGTTGTTTCTTTAAAAAAAGGGAAAATAGCAGGGAAGAAATAAGATCCTGGATCTGCAATTAACTATGAACAGTGATCATGGAGGTTCTGCTATGGACAGCTCCCTTCAAATAGGATTCCACTTAACCATGAAATCTACAATATCGTGAAATCTATGCTATCTTCAAAGGTCTACATAAATTTTACCATTCATCCACCATTTACATGCATGAATAAAGATAAAGATTGAAAGAGCAGCTTAAAATTTTAGCCTAGGCTAACTTTGAAAGGTCATTTACTAGTAGAAAGCAACAAAAAGTATGGGCTGGAAGGCATCAACACAGCAGAAATTTCTATAATCACAGAACAACATGACTAAAATCTATCAAAGCAAGGATACAACTAACTAAAATAGTAATGTGAATCTAACTAAAGCATCTAACAATGGAGATTGAACAATGAAACATGTGGAGAAATCAGAAAATACACCTAGTCAATATATTTTCATTATAAATTTCAGCAACATGTCTTTACAACAACTCAACTCTCTTTGCAAATGAGAGGAAACCCCTATTTATAGTGCCCAAAAAGTTAAATGAATGGCCAAGATTGATTTTCATTGTGTGGCTAGGATTCATTACAAAATAGGGTTTCACCTACCCTCAAATATATTCCAATTTAAAATTACACACTTTTCCCTTTCCCTATTTTGTCCTTTAGTGACAGCACTGTAGCATTTTGTCTTTTGTTGACTGCTCTTTTGTTGTAGCTATTCCTTCAGGAGCTCTTCATTGATAATAGGGCTACCCTCCTGCTTCTTCAAAGTTGCATATTCCATGAATATTAGAATGACTAGATGGAGTTTATCCACCTCAATAATCTCATACTGCAACATCTAGTAAGTCCATTCTTTTGCATTATCCTCAAGCTTCTTCCAGTCTTCATCATACTTTACGCCTTGATCCCTGAACAACTCTGATTGGGAAAATGAATGGGTAGTGAAAATCATGAATTCCATTGTTATTTCATTGGACATCCCGTCCTCCATCTTCTTCTGAAAATAAGGCTTTATCTTCTCTGGATCCGTCTGCACTATGGGCATGTCATACTCTGTCATCAACTTTAGATATCGAGTGCAGTCTGCCCTAATTTCCTTGACCCATTCGATGTCTAGATCCACCTTATTCATTATTTGTTCCAACATTTCCTTTTTGTTATCGAAATCCCATCTCCACACGTCCATCAACCAATGGTCATCGCTTTTGAATGCGAGCTCCTTTTCCCATGTGGTCTTTGGTAACCAGAGGATGGCCTCAATCTTTGGACAGGTGGAATCATATGTTGCAGGGAAGTCGGCACAAAGCTTCTTCATACTCTCAAAATATTGTTGTAGATCCAAGAACTTGTTCGGTGTTTGAATAGCCCGACTCATACCCATGTTCCTGATGTACAACACTTGTCAGAACTAGCCCTTTGTAGTCTTGTCCAAGTTCTTTCTTTTCTCTAATTTTTCAATTTTCTCTTTGGACAGCAGTTGGGATGGAGCTATGGATGTGGTAGGCATGTCATCCACTAAATACCATTGTTGGATGTAATTCATCAAGGTGGCCACCTATGCTTTAAGTTCGTCCTTTGAGACCTTGTCCTATTTTATTAGGTGCACCACTGTAGCCACTGACTCCTCAAGATGTCCCACCTTCTGTTCTCTGGTAGCGGTCCCCAAGTTGATGGTGGAAATGTTATAACTTACCCCAGCCTGGCCTACCATAGGTGTTGCTATTTTCGTAGTTCGGGACCCAAAAGCATCCATTGTTATCTTGGATCTCACTTTAGGATTTTTCTCTTTTCTGGTTGAGCTTTGTGCTCGGGCTAGGATAGCCTCTAGCCTCACCCTTGGATCCTTAGGAGCGGGAGTCTTCTTCTCAAGCTGCCTTTCCAACCACTTGGGCATGGTAGACTCTTATTTTCATGGCTCTTGATTACCCTCACCCTCTCCCATTTGGCCCTCCATTTGTGCACCTTTCATCTTGGTGTTTTATCCCTCCTCATCAGAATCTAGGATGAAAGTGAGGCATTTGACGGAAGGTTTAGTAATCAATTTCCCTCGGGAAATTTCTTCTACCTCACCCTCCTTTTCCTTTATTTCTTCAATCTGTTCGCCCTTGTGCATGTATTCCTTAGGCTTCCCCTCTTCTCTGTCCCCTACTTCTGTAGGAGAAGGTAGCACAATCTCCAGTTGTTTTTCCTCTATAGGGGTTTCTACATTTTTTGTTGTCCTGTCGCCCTCCTACCCTTCTCTTGGAGGTGACCTTTCTGCCTCTCTGCCTCTTCTTCATCGTGTTTCAGCTATTGGGCCATCCCTTCTTCAATATCATCATCGAAGGTTTGTATGATGACCTTACCACTGGAATCCTTCTCCTCATCCCCACTCTTAGAAGAGCCTGTTCCTTCTTCTTTGTAGGCCACCCTGTCAATTTGTCGATGTTCGTACTCTGGGTGTTCATGGTACTCGTTTTCCTCCTCTTCAACTGGCTTCGAGGCTTCTTGCTCCTGCCTCTCCAATTCTTTGAAGATCAGCATCGTGGCCTCCATTGCTAGTGGTCCTATAGGAGGATGCGAGGGTACGACAGTATCAAGGACCTGCACTAAGGCAGCCTAAAGATTGGGGTCCATAAAGATTTTGGAGAGCTCAAAAGGGAGATTTTGCATGTGCTTTGAGCAAGCCTCAGGAAATGCAGGAGTAGGCATTGGTGTTGCCATTGTGGCTAATGGGATTGATGTAGTAGGTGACATGGCATTAGAGGAAGGAGGGGTAGTTATAGTGGAGGAGGAGTCAATCACTATTACGGGCCCGACCAGAGGTGAAGGGGCAAGATGGACTGAGATGTCTACTGCCGACATGGATGTGGTGACCATGGCCAGGGAGAGAGACAAAGGGGCAGTTGAGATAGGGAGAGCCGAAAGAGGTTCTATTTGATCTATCCTTTCTTTCTCACCTTCTTGGATTACAGGTTGCTCCATGGTGCCCCCTGTTCGCTTGGGATTCTTGGAAGGTTAGCATCCTAAATCCTTCCTTGTGTATACCTTGGGATCCAGAGACTGCTCTATTTTTGTTCCTTTCCTCTTCTTTGATCTGGTGATCAGAGGAGATTTGGATGTCTCTCCCATTGAAACTATAGTGGTGACATCTTCGGTGGCACTGTGCTCACTTTTGAGTCCCTCATATGTTAGAACTACTCCTTGTTGCTTTAGCTAGGGCACTTGCCTTTTAACCCATTCTTTAGTTCAGGCCACAATGGGTTTAGTCACAATGTCAAGGTCATCCACCTCCTATTCATCCTAGTCAGTTGCAAGCAGTGGCAGATTGGAGACGACATTATATCGGGGACCCATGACATAACCTTCATCCTCATCAACCTGATCCGGTATAGGGAACAGTTGCACCCTTCTTACGAAGTATGCAGTCATCTTCATGTAGTGCCTAGTGCACACCTCTTTGCTGTCCTGGAAATTTGCCCAAAAATCCTCAACATGATGTAAATGGGCATACTCTGGTCCCAACACTTATCTCACGTGTCCATATGGGTCCATCCGCGAGCGAGCAATGTGTAGTTGGAAGTGGTATTTTTCTAGTTGCTTTTCTGAGTTCTCAGCACACTGGGAGGTTTGTAGTTTATACATGCCTTTCCCAAAGGTAAAGGGATAAGAGATCCCTACCAAATGCTTGTTGTTGAGGATGGTGTGCATGTGTTGTAGCTGTCGAGAGAGTTTTAATAGTATAATCCGGTCATTGGGGTACCAGGGTAGCTTGTTTGGCTTCTCAGTGAAACCTTGGGTGTGAATGTAGGTGAACTTGGGGAATTGTAGGAATAGAAAAGTGTACTATTTTAGGAACTCACGTGGGTTGTCAGAGACTCTCCTCTCAAAATCCCCTCCAAGTAATCAGATGATGTGACCAATAAAGGCATTGTTCACCCTGTAGTATTCCTTCTTAAAGTTTCTGAATTGGAGTTGGGGATGCGTATTATAGACTTTCAATCTTTGCCCTGGCTCCTCATCGAGTGCTACGAACAATCCACTATACTGCCTTTGTTCTACCAGTGAATAGACTAGATAGGAGGTCATGTAGAATTTGGAGCTTTTCTTTACATTCATTAACTGCTCATGGAAGCAGTCGCTTATCATACCTCCCCAATAGAATGAGGCCTTTGTGGTGACATTCTCGTTCCCACGGAGGATATGCTCAACAAAGTATACCATCCATTCTTGAAAGAATGCAGCAGTGGGAAGGCCCATTACCTAGCTCAACCTGGTGACTAGGTCATGGTAGTCTTTGTGGAAATCATTGTGGAAGAGTTCTTGGGGAACCTTCACAACCATGCCCCTTTTCTCTTTGAGCCAATGTTGATTTATCAATCACTTGCAGCCCATCAGTTTTTCATCCCATGCCGCTTTGCATTCCTCTATGGTGGGCGTTTGCATTTCTTCAAAGGTAGGAATGTGGAAGGTCTTTGTAATTCCCTCAGCCAACATGCCAACTAGAATATTTCCATTTTTGTCAATGACGGTCCTTGTCTCAGGTCAGTAGGCCTGTCGATAGGCCATGACTAGCTCAGGGGCAATGAGAGATGGGGGGAAGCTTGCAACCTTCTTGATTCTGCTTGATTAATCTGGCATTGTCAATCCTGGGATGAATCCTGACCCTTTATGTAAACTCATCAATATCGACATGGTTGATATTACTGTCTGAGATTTCTTTCCAGTCTGTGGTAATTTTTGATTGTAGAGGTTCATCCTGGAACTGAAACTTCATCTAGTCTTTATCCTCCTTCCCACGAGGACTCTTGCTTGATTTCTTTCCTTTGTCTTTCTCTACGGTTCCTCTCGAGGGTCCTGCACTCGATTCCATATATCTTGTAAGCATGGACACAATGAGTACAACCTTAAAAAAACATTATTGTTAGCCCAAAATCTTGTGAACTAAATCAAAGTAGACATCATATGACTAAAATTTTTAGATCTTTTCCCTTTAGATGTCGTTAATTGCATTTTTTAAGGGATTCCAGACAATCTGGGCCCAGGGAGGCAGAATTCCCTTGCAAGAATGTTGTTTGAAAGGGGAAAATAGGCCTAGGCGATCTGGGCAGTTACTCCCATCTTCGCATTTTGATGATTCAAGGGGGTCATGTTGAAGAGGGCCAAATTTGAGCATGTAGGTAGGCATTAGTTTTCAATTTTGAGGTCATTTAGGTCAATTTTGGGGCCTCCAAAAGTTCAAGCTCAGAAAGCTATCAGGGGTTTGCTATTTGAAATAGCCGGCCGGAAACGGAGTTCTGGGGAAGGAACTCGAGTGCCCGAGACCCGAAAGGGTAAAGGACGGCTGATGGTTTGGGCTTGGAGGGGCGAAAAGTCATCGTGTTTTCACCGCTATGGGACAGAAATTTGGGAACGAAAACCCAAATGGAGCGGCCCAGCGGACCGGACCTGGTGTCAAGCTTGGACACCTAACTTCTTTGCAAAGTTTCTCTCAACAAGCAGGAGGGTGGGCCTGGGGCTCAGAAAGGTAGGCATGTTTTTCCATTTTGAACCGATGAAAGTGGGATAGAATCTCAGATGCCAGAGCCTAAAGGGAGCGAGGACGTTTAAAATTCAATGTTCAGTCCTCCACAGCGAACGAAGGCTTGAGACCCAAAGGTCAAAAACACGGTCGTTAGATGGCCACTATGAAAGGGTGAAGCCGTGGATGGAAGTCCAAGGACTGGGACTCGAGGTCATGATGGTAGGTTGACTTTGGTGCGCTTAACACCATACGGTGAGATGCAAGGTGGGCTTCAGGGTTCGGGCAGATGGGGTCATTCCACTGTTTGTGAATAGAAAAACCTTAGCAGAATCCTGGACATGGAAGTCTGGTGGTTTGGGCCTAGGAAGGCAAGACGGAGGCCGGTCTCCAAAGTTGCATATCTTTAACTCTGACAACGACTGAATGACAAAGTTCTAGGGGTTTGGGCCTGGAAGGGCAATCTGCCATTTTGAAAAAAGATGTTTTGTTTTCATAAGTTTTGTCGGCGGTGAAAGGGCCTGGGCTCAGTGGCCTCGAATTCCCTATATGAAGAATGGCGGCGGTGAAGGAAAGTTTTGGATTGATTTAGGAGGTCAATTTGGAGGTTTATCAAGATTTAAAGATATGGGCTTTGTGCATTTTATCCAATTTTAGCAAATTAAAGCATTTTTAACCCATGTTATTCATCATTTTAGGCACAAAATAATGAAAAAGAATCCTCGAGAGGGCAGATGAAAAACCTACCTAGGGAGCCCGATGAAGCAGATTGTGAAATCCACTAAGGATCGGCAGATGAAGGCAATGGGCACGAGGGCAGCTATCGATGAAAGCGACGAACTCCTCAGGCAAGCACTTTGACCTCTTCTGCAATCCTAACAAATGAAAATGACAGGTTGGGCCCTGATATTTATACCCCCCTCTTCCATTAATGGCTTCATTTAATGCTCATATGACCAACCTGTTGGTTGGGGAATTTAAAAATAGCAGACGGTAGTGGGAGGTCCAGGGTTTGATGGCCGGAAAGACATGCTGAAATGGCCGCTCAAAGACTTCCTTTAGGATCGAAAGAAAGAAGGGGTTCAGACTCTGGAGGGCAGAGCACCGGTGATGTTTTTCTACTCAAAAATAGTGAAGGGCGAAGGCAGTCCTGGGAATGGCGGCCCGACCGTCTAGACCTGGAGGGCATGAATGTAGTTCATAACTTCGCGCAAATGAAAACCCAGTGGCAACTGGTGATCTGAGACCCAAGATTCGGGAAGGCAGTAGCCTTCAGCCATTCGGGGAATGGTGAACCCCCAGAGGAAAACCAGTGGCGAAAACCCAAAGAGCTGGGTCCGGCAGGGCCCAGAGTCGTTGGTAGAAGGAAACCACCAAAGAAAGCCTAAAAAGCTTGAGGGCTTAACCGAAGATAAGTGGACAAAACATGGTCAGTTTAAGATGGGACTTCAAGGGTACGCTGACCATCAGGGAAACCAAAATGCGGCACACAAAACAAAGTGATGACAAAATGACTTGGTAAGGTGAAAGAAAAGAGGGTCCCCATTCTAAACGGGGCGTGTGTGCTGAGGGAACAACAAATGGTGACTCTGTTGGGAAACGCTCCCAAGCATTCTAGGAATAAGCGTTCATTCAGAACCCAGAATCTCTAGTTTTGTAGACCAGGAGTAGACTTTCAAGAGTGAACTGGGAGAATAGGAACCTTAGTTGGGGCAATGTACAAGACATCTCAGAAAATTTGTGTGTCGTGGGTTTATTCATTTCCCAGGGACTACGCCAAGTGACTGCTAATGCAACCGAGCAAGCTACATAGATCGTCCAACACCAAAAGTAACCTGGACATTGCCCCGCTGCTAGTCAGGCGTCTATAGCCCCGATGGAGTTGTTGCTGTGACCCTAGGGATATTGCTCTACTGCTAGTTGGGCCTCCATAGCCCCAATAGAGTTATCCACACACCCATATAGTCGCTTGATTTTAGAATTCTTCTTTCTTTTGATTTCTTTTGATATTTCTTTCAACTTGTCTTCTTTCTTATCCTTTTGCTCGACCATGTAGGCACTGAAGCCCACCATGGGTTTGGGAATCGTAGTGGTCATTGGAGAGGATTTTAGAATTTTCACTTACTAGAGTATCATAGTAACCATTGTACAGTCCTTAGGAATAATTAACATGCTTTTGTGTGAGAACTGAGATATGCATAAAATGAGCCAACGAAGGATCAAGTTCTAAAACAAAGTTCAGACAAGAAAATCATTCCTAGGTGGCTTTTAGGGACCAATAGTCAGGAATGAATGTTTATTTGGAGAATAATAAGGATGGACAACAAAACGGTCCATTCATTGAATTAGCACAACCACCATAAAGGGACAAAGAACATCCTTTCAAAACAAAATAGCTGGGAATGAGTAAAACAGAAAATAGCGACGCAACAAAATGCAAGAAAGCCAAAAGAAAACCTATTCTACCCTATATACAGGTATTTACAGAAAAGAGCCCATGGGAGCTCAAGCTTGAAAGTAATGCTTAAGGTGCTTCCCATTGATTGGCAATGGGACATCTCCACCAGTTAAATTTTTTAGGCGGAAAGCATTATCTCCCAAAATTTTAGCTATTTGAAAGGGGCCAAGCCAAAGCTTGTCGAATTTGTTGTGTCCCCCTTTCTTTTCATGGGCCTTGTCCTAGTATGGGACTAAATCTGCAATTCTAAAGGCCTTTGATCTTGGCTAAATGGTTGAACCATCTCTTAACCACGCCCTAATGTTTGGAAAAATTTTCTATTGCATGGTCTCGGACTTCTTTTAAATGCAAGAGCTTAGCTAGTCAAGCTTCTCTATGATCCCCTCCTTCATAAAATTCATTGATAAATTGGAGAGTGGGAATCTTCAGGTGGATAGGAAATATGGTCTCTAGGTCATAAACAAGATGGAATGGGGAATCACCAAGGGCAACCTTGTGGTGGGTGCGGTCTGCCCAAAGGGAGAAATGGAGCTGGGTATGCTAGTCCTTGGGATTCCTATCTAGCAACTTCTTGATTACCGTGATCAAGTTCTTGTTTGTGGACTCAGCAAGGCCATTTCCTTGAGGGTAGTAATTAGATGAAAATTTGAGAGTGATTCCGTAGTCAAAGGCCCAACCAGCAAATTTTAATGAAGCAAATGCGGGTCCATTATCACACACTAATGCATAAGGACAACCAAAGCGATTTAAAATAAAACTTTCCAGAAAATTAGTAACTACCTCAGTTGTGCATTACTTACATACAATTGGTTATGTCCATCTAGTACAATAATCAGTAGCAGTAAGAATGTACCTGTGTCCGGTGGATGATGGAGGGCTTATCGGACCGATGAAGTCAAAGCCCCATTATGCAAACGGCCTTACCTCCAACAAAGGCTATAGTGGGACAGCAACATTCTTCTCCTTGGTCGCGGCTATTTGACATGTGTGACATGAGTGAACATGACAGTGAGCATCTTTGAAGACAGTTGGCCAATAATATCCTACTCTTAATATCTGATGTGTAGTGGAGGGCACAGATCCATGACCAGTGTCGAACTTATCATGAAACTCCTTCAAGACTCAATCTTCTTTTTCCTTTCCAAGGGATCTCAAGTAAATGCCTTCATGATTTCTTTTGTATAAAATGGACCCCTGCAACATGTAACTATTGATTTTCAATCTAAGGGCATGCTTTTGGAATGCTTGTAGGTGAGGTGAGCAATTGTGGTTCAGCAAATAATAGACAATGTTCTCATACCATTCTCCTAGGGAAACATCCTCGAGCTAGTATTGATGTACAGTGAGTTCGGGTCTGACCTCTGCTGCTACTTCAGCAATCGTGTGATTAAGTGGTTGTCCTCTCACCTACCTCATCTTTTGGATTTCCATATCATATTCCTAGAGCATGGTGACCTATTTGGCTCTTCGTTCACCCAATTCATTTTGCATGAGCAATATTTTCACTGTTGGGTCGGGGACAATGGAAAACACTTTGTTACGCAAGATATAATGCCTGAACTTCTTCACTCATCGCATGAGGGCATATGCTTGCTTTTCCACATTGTGGTAGCACAATTCAACATCCTTCAAGGGAGCACTCATGAAGGCGATCGGGTGCTCATTTCCTCCATCATCTTTCTAAGTCAAAATGCTAGCACAAGAATGTTCTAAAGCAAATGAATAAATATAGAATGGCTTCAAATAGTTTGGACTGATGAGCATAGGTACCTCAACAATGGCCCGTTTGATTTCTTCAAAAGCCTATTTGGCTTCGGGAGCCCACTCAACTTTGGCATCTTGTTTTAATATAGCATTGAGTGGTTTAACAATTTTAGCAAAACCCGTGATGAACTTCCTGACAAAATTGATCTTTCCAAAGAAGGATTTTAATTATTTCTTGCTACCCAGTGGTGGGATCTTCAGCAAAGACTGGATACGTTCAAGGTCTATAGAGATTCTCTATTCTGAAATGATATGCCCAAGCAATCTACCCTCAGTCACGCTGAAAATGCAAATTTTGGGTTAAGGGAAACTCCAAACTCCCTACATCTCTAAAACACTTTGCATAAATCATAAACATGGTCATTTCACCTTTTAGAAAACACATTTAAATCATCCATGTAGATGAATATGCATTTTTTGATCAGATCTTTGAAGGAGATATCCATGGCACATTGGAAGGTGGCACCATTGTTGATTAGCCCAAAAGGCATTCTCCTGTAAGTGAAGGTCCCCCACTTAGTGGTGAATGCTATCTTATGATGATCTTCGTATTGTACCATCACCTAGCTATATCCAGAATAGCCATCGAGGAAGGACATCATTTGGGAGTCATTGACAATCTATAGCACCTCATCCAATGAAGGCACTGGATAGTTGTCCTTCTCCGAAGCTCTATTTAGATTGTGGAAGTCCACACACAATCTAATTTCTCCATTCTTCTTTCTAACTGAGACCAAGTTGGATACCCATGTGAAATGCCTGACTTAGAAAATAATTCTTGCTGAAAGCAATTTCTGTACCTCTTTGTAAATGATGGGCTCTAACAAGGCATTAATAGGGCATTGCCACTGATGGAATGGCCTCACTTTTGTCCTGAGAGGGATGGTGTGTGTGATGATGGAGGTATCATAATTCTTGAGATCCTCGTAGCTCCATGCCACCATGTTGTAATACCTTTTCAGAGAATCAATGATTCCCTTCTTATCTTCGGGCGTGCACACTTTTCCAATAAACACATTTTTGGTCTCCTCAGATGTCCCAAGGTTGTGAGCATCGCATTGGTTGCTTATAGCTTCCTTCTTTATCTGTCGGTCCTGGTCTCTAATCTAGTCCAAATCAAATATGCGTTCGAGCTGAACCATGCCTCTGGGAATTGTGTTGGTTTTGAGGCCTCTTCTGGATTGGCTTCATCAATTATTTGGGTCACAAAGACATCAAAACTCGTGATGAATTCAAGAATGTGCTTATCGTCATTGAAGACTTGAAAGTGAGTGACATTATCCAGGACAGACGGCGTGGATGTCAACTCAACTATAAATTTCTTGAGGTAGGACAAGGAAAGGGGTTGTAAAGTGTTGGCTACTTGAGCCAAGGCATCGGCTATATGATTCTAAGCACGAGGGATCAATTGTATATTAAATGCATCTAAGCCTTCTAAGAGATCCCAAACCCTATGCCTATAGTTTGTGAGCCTTCTATCATGAAAAAAGTACAATTTTCTAGCTTGTTTAACTACAAGTTCAGAGTCTTTGAATACTTGCAACATTTTAATATTTTTATTTAAGGCCATAAGAAGACCATATGCTTCGTATTCTGCTACATTATTGGTGCAATGAAATTGCAATCTATAGGCAGCAAGAAAGGTCTTACCCATTAGACTAATGAGCTTGAACCCGGCACCGAATCCTTGTTTTGATTTAGATCCATCGAATCAGAGCATCCAAAATCTGGAAAGCTCTTTGACTTTGGGTCTGACTTGGTTCTGACTTCCTTTTTCCTAGGTGGTTGCTCCCATAATCTTTTGGGAATCCTACAGCCCATTGTGTTGAACAATAGGTGGTTCTTCTAGCGCCTCCTTTGGTGTTTTCTTTTGGGGTACATATGATTTTTTGACATGCTCTACTGTTTTTTGGCACAAGCAGTAATCAAACTCAGAGTGGGAAGCATTGTGAATCATGTACCAATTTGGCAGTAAGAGATCCTTGAAATTCATTCAGGCACCCAAGCTGAGTTGATCCCTTGCGCACTTTTCCATGAATTCTTGGAAACCGCTAAGTAGTCCCAATTGTCGCCTTCATCAGTTTTATCATCTGATTCCAACAACATTTCTGTACTCGGAGGCATTTGAGTAAAGTTGGTAGGAGGGTTGTACTGCACTAAGAGTACTTTAGCGGCATACTCTTCTTGGGGTTTGAATTCCTCTTGATGGGCCAAGGGACAATAATTTCCCAATTTTGTCTCAACAAACAGAACCTCCTTTAGGTTGTTGTACTCTGTGATCATATATTTCATACGGGGCTTGCGATCTACATGGATTTGATTTGGTAGCCCTTTCCATGGCAGCCACATGTGAGAAAAGTCTGTGGCAGCATATCCATTCAACATTTTGGTGAATTCTCTTCCCAAGATGATCCCATATGCATCGGGAATGTCAGCCACTTGAATATCAATGACTTGTTGTATCCTCGGATCTACAGCAATTTGCATCAGGATCCGATTCATTTCTCCCACAATGTTGATCTTTGTTTTGTCCAATTGGGCTGCCTTCCTCCTAGAGGGTGTGGGAGTAATTCCAAGAGCCTTGCATACTACTAGAGGCATAACATTGGTGGACACTCCTAAATCAAGCAGGTAGTTATGCAATTTTTTCCCAAATATTTGAATGGTGGTAAGGAAAGAGGGAGTTTCCAATCTTCCTTGGAAGAGGCCCATAGGTGTGTCTACCTGAGCTACTTAAGCTTTGTTCTTATCGCTAGTTTTATGTTTAATCTATCTAGATGGTTGATCCTTGGAAATTTTCCTATTGTTCTGGCCTGGTTCCTTTTTCGGTTGTTTACCTGTAGACTGATTTAAGGGAACATCCTTCCTTTTCCCTATATTATCCTGTATCACAGGTTCTTACCTAAGTTCTTCAAAGGTGACTCTTTTGGCTGAGGCCTCCTATTTTATGCTAGAGGATGGGGTCCCATTGAGTACCCTAAAGAAGGCATGCCTTACAGTAGGGACCTTGAGTAGTTCGAAGGCAGATAAACTAATTTTTACTTTCTTGAATTCTTCTGCCACATATTCACCCATCTGTTCAATCTCAGAGTTGAAAGCTTGACCTATTGCAAAGCTAGGAGGTTGGACTTCCCTTTGACTTGACTGATTTTGGGGTTGGTCTTGAGGCTTATTTTGTGCCTAATTTTGAGGCCTATCCTTGTTGAGGTATTGGGTGGGTATATGGGGAAGCCCAGGGTTATTGTTGGCATTAGGGTCAAGTGGGGTAGTAAAATTATTTGGAGTATAGGTCATAAAGGGTCCACCCGCTTGCCTATTTCTAAGGAAGTAAGGGGTTGTTCTCTAGTGGAACATGTGAATTTCATCTACATATGGTTCTTCCTCATCTACTAGACCATTATCTACAGAATCGAAAAGCTGAGCCAAGGTTTGCTTGTTACTTACCTCTTGCACTTCTTTGCTTTTAACGAGAGTAAGCTCAACTTTGGGCTAATTGTGGTTGCTTCACAGAAATGGTGCTTGGTTTACTATGAGACAAGAGGAGTCATAAGGCTCAAATGAAAGGATATCTTTGCAATCGGTACTATCAGTGGCATTTTGGACCTCAATTTAGAAAATCTCTGTAGTTGTCTGGAATTCAGGACAATCCAACTCGGAGTGTTTGCTAGTCTTGTGAATTCGGCACCATCCAGACAAGGTTTCCTTGGTGAGGTACACCCCACTGTCCATTCTCTCATTGTTGGTCGGCTGATCTAGAGGAGTAGGGACACCTCCATTATTGGGCCTTGTTTTCCACATGCGGTTCTGCCTCTGAGAAGGTCTCCTCTTGGAACTTTGATTTGGATTATGTCCTCTATCATAATTATGCCTGGAAGAGGTGCTTGCCTCCCGGTTGTCCCTGTTGTCCTAGCTATCCCAATTAAGATTGGCCTGGAGGTTACGTTGGGATGCCTGCAACTAATTATTCTAATTATTTAAGTGTGTCATTTTTGTGGAAATTTTCTTTATCATCTTTGTCAACTCTTCCAATTTGTCTTTCTCAGCAGTGTTGCTTGGCTATGGTGTCAGATTTTGGAGAAAGACAGGCGGGGCTACCAGTTGATTCTAATGCACTAGAGGGAATTTCAGTCTTGGAAAAAATAATGGTGCTTGCGATTGTTGAGAATACACCTATTGTTGTTGGGGAGCCTGGGGATAACTTTGTTGTTGTTGAGGCTACAAATAAGAAGGCACAGGAGGTGCATAATTCTTTGACTGTCTGGGGTGTGGAACGATGGGCAGTTGAGGCACATGGTTCATAAGAGGGGTCTAGTTAGCGAATGATTGATTAATCCCTTGAATCTGCATCGGGTGAGCTACTGGTTCCAAAGAAGGTAGCAGACTAGAGATATTCTACCCCAAATCTACACTGGCAATAACAGCCTTTGTATAGGCAGTTACTAATGAAGTGAGTGGCAGATGCATCCTCTTTACCAAGGCCAACGTAAGGTTGTCTAACGTCGCATAATAGACTGGGAGGGATGCGACATCATTATGAAGGTATGGGTCTTGAAGCCTTGTGAAGGCACGATGAAAACGGTCATTAAAGGATCCAATGGGTTCATTAACTTCCATCCTGACAAACATAAATTGCCTATATAACTCTGAAGGGCTGATCGGGATCTTATATTTTTGTAGGAAAGCATTCTTCATTAGGTCCCATGAGGTAATGGACCCCCTACGTAAATTGATGTACCAATAGAATGCCTCCTCACCTAATGAATGTGGAAAAAGGCAGCATGCAACATCCTCATGGTCGACTTGCATTTCAGTGATTGTTGTTTCAAATATTTTGATGTGCTCTTCAGCTATTCTTTGAGGGTTGCGAGGATTGAATTTCAAAAAAAACCCTTCTGGATTCTTGGGCATGTCATGGTAAACGACGAAGTGTATTGGCGAAGGATTTTGTGCCAACCAAGCCATGGCAGCAGGTAGAGGTGGTATCTATTGTTGAAGAACAACAATTTGGAGTTGCGCCTATAGTAGGATAGTAGCCTGGGCTACGGCTGTTTGGACTGTACCTTGGGTCTGGAAGGCTGGGAAAGAGGCAACTTCCTGGCTGCCAGAGATGGGGGGTGAATATGTAGTTTCGGATGGCCGGATGGAAGATGAACACAAGCCAAATGAGGGTGAAGGGGGAAGGGGAGTGGGTGGAATGGAGGAAGAGGAAGAAGCAGTGTTTCCTCCCTTAGTTTATTTTTCAATTGTAGGAGGCGACAACTCTTGGAATTCTCCCTTGTTTGGTGTCGACCGTAAAACTCTTTGAAATCTTTCCGAGGAGAATGATCTGATTCAATCTAGCTTCACAAGGCCCTCCTTCTAGTGCCAGTTCTGTTGATGGGTGTTTTAACACACTTTCCCAAAATAGGAAATGCATAGGTGCACTACCTCTCTTGAAAGGAAATCTCCAACTGCAGGTAGCAGAAAAGCTCCCCAAGGTCTCTCGGGTGTCAGGTATGACTTGCATGGAATTCCACAGTTAATTTTTGATGTGATTTTTCTGGTAATCACAAGGCGGACTTACGTAGCTGGATGCAAGGTGGATCTTCAAATTCAAAGTTTCTAAGATGGGAAATAAAGTGTACTTTGTTGTAGGTTTGAACAACAATCTAAAACTTTGATGTTTTCTTCAACTTTGGCTTAACAATGTACAATGAACCTTAGCACAGGTTGTTTCTTAAAAAAAAGGGAAAAGAGTAAGGAAGAGAGAAGGTTCATGGATCTGCAACTAACTATGAATAGTGATCACAGAGGTTCTGCTATGGACAGCTCCCTTCAAACAAGATTCCACTTAACCAAGAAATCTATAGTATCATGAAATCTATGTTATCTTCAAAGGTATGCAAATATTTTACTATTCATCCACCATTTACATGCATGAATAAAGATAAAGATTCAAAGAGCAGCTTCAAATTTTAGCCCAGGCTAACTTTGTAAGGCCATTTACCAACAGCAAACAAGAAAAAGTATGGGCTGGAAGGCATCAACATAGCAGAAATTTCTATAATCACATAACAACATGACTAAAATCTATCAAAGCAAGGATAAAACTAACTAAAACAACAATGTGAATCTAATTAAAGCATCTAACAATGGAGATTGAACCATGAAACATGTGGATAAATCAGAAAATACACCAAGTCAATATATTTTCATTATAAATTTCAGCAGCATGTCTTAACAACAACTCAACTCTTTTTGCAAATGAGAAGAGACCCCTATTTATAGTGCCCAAAAAGTTAAATGAATAGCCAAGATTTATTTTCATTGTGTGGCTAGGATTCATTACAAAATAGGGTTTCACCTACCCTCAAATATATTATAATTTCAAATTACACTCTTGTCCCTTTCCCTATTTTGTCCATAGTGATAGCACTGTAGCATTTTGTCATTTGCTGACTACTCTTTTGTTGTAGCTATTCCTTCAGGAGCTCTTCATTGATAATAGAGTTGCCCTCCTACTTCTTCAAAGCTGCATATTCCATGAATTTGAGAATGACTGGCTGGAGTTTATCCCCCTCAATAATATCATACCACAACATCTGGTAAGTCCATTCTTTTGCATTATCCTCAAGCTTCTTCCAGTCTTCATAATACTTTACACCTTGATCCCTAAACAACTCTGATTGGGCAAAGGCACGGGTGACAAAACTCATGAATTCCATTGTTATTTCATTGGACATCTTGTCCTCCATCTTCTTGTGAAAATAAGGCTTTATCTTCTCTAGATCCATCTACACTGCGGGCATGTCATACTCCATCATCAACTTTAGATATCGGGTGCAGTCCGCCCTAATTTCCTTGACCCATTCAATTTTCAGATCCACCTTATTCATTATTTGTTCCAACATTTCCTTTCTATTATTGAAATATCATCTCCACACGTCCATCAACCAGTGGTCATTTCTTTTGAATGCGAGCTCCTTTTCCCATGTGGCCTTTGGTAACTGGAGGATGGCCTCAATCATTGGATAGGCGGAATCATATGTTGCAGGGAAGTTGACACAAAGCTTCTTCGTACTCTCCAAAGATTGTTGCAGATCCAAGAACTTGTTGGCTATTTGAATAGCCCGGTTGATACCCATGTTTCTGACGTACAAGACTTGTTGGAACAATCCCTTTATAGTCTTGTCCAAGTTCTTTCTTTTCTCTAATTTGTCAATTTTCTCTTTGGACAGAAGTTGGGGTGGAGTCGTGGATGTGGTAGGCATGTCATCCACTAAAGACCATTGTTGGATGTAATCTGTTAAGGTGACCACCTGTTCTTTAAGTTCATACTTCGAGACCTTGTCTTGTTTTATCAGGTGCACCACTGTAGCCACTGACTCCTCAAGATGTCCGACCTTCTTTTCTCTGGTAGTGGTCCCCAAGTTGATGGTGGAAATTTTATAACTTACCATAGCCTGGCCTACCACGGGTGTTGCTATTTGTGTGATTTAGGACCCAGAAGCATCCATTGTTATCTTGGATCTCACTTTAGGCTTTTTCTCTTTTCTGGTTGAGCTTTGTACTTGGGCTAGGATAGCCTCTAGCCTCGCCCTTGGATCCTTAGAAGCGGGAGTCTTCTTCTTAAGCTACCTTTCAAACCACTTGGGCATGGTAGACTCTTCTTTTCATGGCTCTTGATCACCCACACCCTCCCCTATTCGGCCCTCTATTTGTGCGCCTTTCATCTTGGTGTTGTCTCCCTCCTCCTTAGAATCTAGGATGAAAGTGAGGCATTTGACGAGAGGTTTAGTAATTAATTTCCTTGGGGGACTTTCTTCTACCTCGCTCTCCTTTTCCTTTATTTCTTCAATTTGTTTGCCCTTGTGCATGTATTCCTCGGGCTAGTCCTCTTCTCTATCCCCTTCTTCTGTAGGAGGAGGTGGCACAATCTCCAGTTGTTTTTCCTCTGCAGGGGTTTCTACATTTTCTATTGTCTGGTCACCCTCCTACCCTTCTCTGGGATGTGACCTTTCTTCCTCTTTTTCATCGTGTTTAAGTTGTCGGACCATCTCTTCTTCAAGATCATCATCGAAGGTTTGTATGATGACCTTACCATCTGCATTCTCCTCCTCATCCCTGCTATCAGAAGAGCCTGTTCCTTCCTCTTTGTAGGCCACCCTTTCAATTTTTTGATGTTCGTACTCAAGGTGTTCATGGTACTCGTCTGCCTCCTATTCAATTGGCTTTGAGGCTTCTTGCTCCTGCATCTCCAATTCTTTGAAGATCAGCATCGTGGCCTCCATTGCTGGTGGTCCTATGGGATGTTACGAGGGTGCGGCAATAGCGAGGACCTGCGCTAAGGTAGCCTAAAGGGTGGGATCCATAAATATTTGGGAGAGCTCGGAAAGGAGATTTTGCAAGTGCTTTGAGAAAGCCTCAGGCAATGCAGGAGTGGGCATTGGTGCTGCCATTTTGGCTAATGGGAGTGATGTAGTAGGTGACATAGCAGTAGAGAAAGGAGGGGTAGTTATGGCAGAGGAGGAGTCAATCACTATTACAGGCCTGGCCGGAGGTGAAGGGGCAAGATGGAATGAGATTTCTACTGCCAACGGGGATGTGGCGACCATGGCTAGGGAGAGAGACAATGGGGCAATCGAGACAGGGAGAGCCAAAAGAGGTTCTAGTTGATCTATCCTTTCTTCCTCACCTTCTTGGATTATAGGTTGCTCCATGGTGCCCCTTGTTCGCTTGGGCTTCTTGGAAAGTGAGCCTTCTGAATCCTTCCTTGTCTATACCTTGGGATCTGGAGACTACTCTATTTCCATTTGTTTCCTCTTCTTTGACCTCATGATCGGATGAGATTTGGATGTCTCGCCAATTGAAACTATAGTGGTGACATCTTCACTAGCACTGTGCTCACTTTTGAGTCCTTCATATGTTAGGACCACTCCTCGTTGCTTTAGCTAGGCCACTTTCCCTTTAACCCATTCTTCAGTTTGGGCCACAATGGGTTTAGTCACAATGTCGAGGTCATCGACCTCCTATTCATTTCAGTCAATTGTAGGCAGTGACAGATTGGAGACAGCATTATATTGGGGACCCATGACGATACCTTCATCCTCCTCAACCTGATCCGATATAGGGAATAGTTGCACCCTTCTTACAAATTATGTAGTCATCCCCATGTAGTGCCTGGTGCACACCTCTTTGTCATCCTAGCAATTTTTCTAGAAATCCTCAACATGATGTAAATGGGCATACTCTAGTCCCAACGCTTTTCTCACATGCCCATACAGGTCCATCCGTGGGCGAGCAATGTGTAGTTGGAAGTGGTATTCTACTAGTTCCTTTTTTGAGTTCCTAGCACACTGGGAGGTTTGTAGTTTATACATTCCTTTCCCGAAGGTAAAGGGATAAGAGATCCCTTCCAAATGCTTGTTGTTGAGGATAGTGTGCACGTTCTGCAGCTACCGAGAGAGTTCCAATAGTATAATTTGGTCATTGGGGTATCGAGGTAGCTTGTTCGACCTCTTAGTGAAACCTTAGGTGCAATTGTAGGTGAACTTGGGGAATTGTAGGAATAGGAAAGTGTATTGTTTTAGGAATGCCTATGCACTATGAGAGACTCTCCTCTAAAAATCCCCTCCAAGTAATCGGATGATGTGATCAATAAAGGTATCATTCACCCTATAGTATTCCTTCTTAAAGTTTTTGAATTGGAGATGGGGATGTTTGTCATAGACTTTCAATCTTTGCCCTAGCTCCTCATTGGGTGCTACGAACAATCCACTATACTGCCTTTGTTCTGCCAGTGAATAGACTAGATAGGAGGTCATGTAGAATTTGGAGCTTTTTCTTTACGTTCATGAATTGCTCATGGAAGCAGTCATTTATCATACCTCCCTAGTATAATGAGGCCTTTGTGGTGACATCCTCGTTCCCACGGAGGATCTGCTAAAAAAAGTATACCATCCATTCTTGAAAGAATACAGCAGTGGGAAGGCCCATTACCCAGCTCAACATGGTGACTAGGTCATGGTAGTCTTCATGGAAATCATTGCGGAAGAGTTCTTGGGGAACCTTTGTAGCCATGCCCCTTTTCTCTTTGAGCCAAAGTTGATTTATCAATCTCTTGCAGCCCATCGGGTTGTCATCCCATTCTGCTTTGCATTCCTCTATGGTGGGCGTTTCTATTTCTTCAAAGGTAAGAATTTGGAGGGTCTTTATAATTTCCTCGACCGACATGTCAGCTATAATATTTCCATCTCTGTCAATGATGGTCCTTGTCTCGAGTCGGTAGGCCTGTCGACAGGCCATGACTAGCTTCGGGGCAATGAGAGATGGGGGGAAGCCTACAACCTTCTTGATTCCACTCTACCTGATTAATCTGGAATTGTCAATCTTGGGGTGAATCCTAACCCTTTGCGTAAACTCATCAATATCGATGTGGCCAATATTGGTGTCTGAGATTTCTTTCCACTCCGTGGTGATTTTTGATCGTAGAGGTTCACCCCGGAACTGGAACTTTATTTGGTATTTATCCTCCTTCCCAAAAGGAGTCTTGCCTAATTTCTTTCCTTTGTCTTTCTCTGCGGTTCCTCCTGAGGGTCCTGCACTTGATTCCATATACCCTACAAGCATGGACATAATGAGTACAACCTTAAAAAAACATTATCATTAGCCCAAAATCTTGTGAACTAAATCAAAGTAGACATCATATGACTAAAATATTTAGATCTTTTCCCTTTAGATGCCATTAATTTCTTTTTTTAACGGATTTCAAACAATCCAGGCCCAGGGAGGTAGAATTCCCTGGCAGGAATGTTGTTTGAAAGGGGCAAATAGGTCGGGGCGATCTAGGTAGTTTCTCCCGTCTTCACATTTTGATGGTTCAAGGAGGTCATGTTGAAGAGGGCCAAATTTGAACATGTAGGTAGGCATTAGTTTTCAATTTTGAGGTCATTTAGGTCAATTTTGAGGCCTTCAGAAGTTCAGGCTCAGAAAGCTATCAGGGGTTCACTGTTTGAAATAGCCGGCTAGAAACGGAATTTCGAGGAAGGAACTCTGGAGTCCAGGACCCAAAAGGCTAAAGGATGGCTGATGGTTCAAGCTTAGAGGGGAGGAAATTTGTCGTGTTTTTGCCACTATGGGATAGAAATCCAGGAATGGAAACCTAGATGGAGTAGCCTGGCGGATCAGACCTGGCATCAAGCTTGGATGCCTGACTTCTACATAGAGTTTCTCTCAGTGAACAAGAGGGTGGGGCCTGAGGCTCAGAAAGGTGGGCATGTTTTTCCTTTTTTAACTGACGAAGGCGGGACAGAATCCCGGATGCTAGAGCCCGAAGGGGGCGAGGATGTTTAAAATTCAATGTTTAGTCCTCCATGGTGAACAAAGGCTCAGGACCCAGAGATTGGAAAGGCAGTCGTTAGGTGGCCGCTATGAAAGGGCGAAGCTACAACAGAAGTTTGCAGATTGAGACCCAGGGTGATGACGAAAGGTTGAATTTGGTGCACTTGACGCTAGATGGCGTGATGCAAGGTGGGCTCCAGGGTTTGGGCAAACAGGGTCATTCTGCCATTTGTGAATGGTGAAATCTTAATGGAATCTTGGACATGGAAGTCCAATGGTTTGGGCATGGGAAGGTGAGACAGAGGCTGCTCTCCAGAGTTCCATATCTTTAACTCCGACAGTGACCAAATGATAGAGTTCCAGGGGTTTGGGCCCAAAAGGGCAATCCGCCATTTTGAAAAAAGATGTTTTGATTTCATAAGTTTTTCTAGCGGCAAAAGGGCTCGAGCCTGGTGGGCTCGAATTCCCTTTATGAAGAATGGCAGTGGCAAAGGAATGTTCTGGATCAATTTAGGAGGTCAATTTGGAGGTTTATCAAGATTTCAAGATATGGGTTTTGTGGGTTTTATCTAGTTTTAGCAAATTAAAGCATTTTTAACCCATGATATTCATCATTTTAGGCACAAAATAATGAAAAAAACTCCTCGGGAGGGAAGAAAGCAAACCTACCTAGGGAGCCCGATGAAGGAAATTGTGAAATCCACTAAGGATCGGCGGGTGAAGGCGACAAGCACGAGGGCGGCGATCGACGAAAGTAGCAAACTCCTCAGGAAAGCACTCTGACATCTTCTGCAATCCTGACAAATGAAAATGATAGGTTGGGGCCTGATATTTATACCCCCCTCTGCCATTAATGGCTTCATTTAATGCTCGTACGACTGACTCATTGGTTGGTGAATTTGAAAATAGCAGATGGCAGCTATAGGTCCAAGGTCCAATGGTTGGTTTGATGTGTTCAAACGGCCGCTCAAAGACTTCCTTTAGGATCGGTGGCGAGAAGGAGCTTGGACTCTAGAGGGCGGAGCACCGGTGATGTTTTTCCACTCAAAAATGGCGAAGAGCAAAGGGAGTTCTGGGAACGGTAGCCCCGCCATCCAGACTCGGAGGGCACAAATGCAGTTCGTAACTTAACACAAATGAAAACCCGGCGGCAACTAATGATCTGGGACCTGGGGTTTGGGAAGGGGATAACCTTCTATCATTTGAGGAATGGCAAACCCCCAGAGGAAACCCAGAAATGGAAACCAAGAGGGCCAGGTCTAGAAGGGCCTAGAGTCGTTGGTAAAAGGAAACCTCCAAAGAAAGCCTGAAAAGCCTGAGGGCTTAACTGGAGATAAGTAGAAAAAATATGGTCAGTTTAAGATGGGACTTCAGGGGTACGCTGACCATCAGGGACACCAAAATGGGGCATGCAAAATGAGGCAATGACAAAATGACCCAGCAAGGTGAAAGAAAAGAGGGTCCCTGTTCCGAATGGGGCATGTGTGCTGAGGGCACAACACAACTAAAGTGGAAGGAAAGTGATGGAAACACTATTGATAGTGCAATGGCCTATTAAGGTAACTTGGATATATTATAACTAGTGGGGAACAAAGTTTTAACATCTTTGGTGACTTTTTTGGGATGATTTCCTATTAAGAATGGAACTGAAAAGCCCTAATAATCCATTGGTATCAATGAAAAGGGCTAAAAAATAGAAATAGGCCTACCTCAAGACACCGCCAAATTGGACATGTGCAAAAAACTTAGAGGAAAACAAAAAGGGTCTAGACCATACATTATCCTAGTGAGAATGCAATGTGTAAAAAATAACTTCTTAGAAAACAAGAATATAAAATAAGGTTTAACATTTTTTAGAAACATGGATATTAACTTCCATATCTTGCCTTTGTTAAAGAAAAATATTTTGAAGGATTTGATCTCCCTTATACCACAATTGCACTCATTACCTAGTTGCAATCATTGAAATTATGTGTTAGCATGCACAAGTCACACATATCACCCAGATTGTGAAGATTCACCTCACCATAAACTTTTCCATTGTAGGATAGCCATGTAAAACATAAGTTCTTGAATCATCCAATGATGAATTAGGCATACATAAATAGTATTGATAAATATTTTGAGAAGTAGTTCAACAACAAAATAAACACCACTTTTAGAAGAAAAGACACCTTTTTCCACCCATAGACACATTGTTATTGCAATATAAGACCTCTTCATGACATGAGCTAAGGAAAAAGAGAATGTCTCTAAAACATATGGTGATGAAAATTATGTCATATATGCCTATTAATTTGCACAAGGAAGCTCTTCTTTATGCACATCAAATGAAAAACTTCAAAATTATAACTTGTCAATTTGAGAAACAAAGGAAACATCCTCCTAAATATGTGTCACTTCTCAATAACAAAAACTTTGGTATGTTAGTCTCAAGTAAAAAAATCAAGTTTAGGGGTAAGTGCACAAGGATGGGGGGCCAAAAAGGGGTCTTGAGTGGCCACTTTTTTCTAAAATCAAGAAATACTAACCTTAGATGAGAAATTGAAGATAGTTACAATCAAAATTTTAAGATGCAACAAAAACAAGAGTCATAGTGTTCCAAGTCTACTTTCTAAACTACTATTTTTTTGAAAATGGTAGAGATTAAGGGGTTCAAAAAGGCGGGGGCACACAAATTGATCCTATTATTTTCAAAAAAACATAACATAACATCTGGTGTGGTCCCCCCTAAAATGTTAACTCTCTTTTAGTATTTTAAAAATCGCTTCAACGATAAATTAGCTAATACAATGTAGTTTATCCCTAATTTTCCTACTAATTTTTTAATGAATGTATAATCTTTTATTAATTTTCAAAGTGGAAACATCCTAAAAAGTAAAAATTTGAGCAATGCTCCCCACTAAGCTTTTTGAAAAATAATCAAAAGTCATTTTTTAATGTGTATAATGGAGTCTAGTTTCCAAAAATGTAATTTATTTTAAATTTCAATAAACAGTTAAAAAATAAAGTAAAAAATACCAAACATTGGTTTTTGACAAAAAAATAGATACACCAACAAAAGAAATTAAAGATGGAAGCCTTAACATACTCAAAATGTGAAAAAAATTACATGGTCAGATAGCTAAGAGAGAGCTTAACATTACCAAGGTGGTTTTTTTACTTGACCTTGAAACACATGTGCAAACCTGATGGGGAGCACACTCAAAATTATTTAATTTTTTTTAGAATCTAAGGAAAAACATCTTTGGGTGTTGTAAATTCAATCCAAGCCTTTGCAATGGAAATCTAAGGAAGATCCAAGCAAAGGATTGGAAATTTCCAAAGCAAGATAAAACACAAGCACATTATAATGCACTCGCATTATTCAAATACATTCAAAAAATGTGAGCACATTATAACACACTAATAAATTATGTCAATGCATTCAAAAAACATGAGCATGTTATAATGTGCTCATGTTATGTGAATTCTTTCACAAAATATGAGTTTGTTATATAATATGCTCACGTTATGTTCTACATTGAAAAAAATTCATTGTCTTTTTTTCTCTTTCTTGTCTTTCTCTTTCAATGAAACTTGACATTTATATATGGACATTTACTTTCTTATACTTTAAGTTATATTTCATGTGTATATAGTTTCAAGATGTTTGAGAGTGGTTTCAGATCTCTAGGAATTATAATTCAAATTCTAGTTTTTGGAAGATCTTATAAATTTTTAGACTTAGTCAAATTTTAGTACTCAAAAGGGTAAGTGCAGGATCATGATGGGCCAAAAAGTGGCAATATGATGGGTATGTGTAGGGTATGTGGTTGACGATTTTTTTTTTACCCAAAATTGATGAAACGAAAAGGGATTTTAGAGGATATTCTCAGTGTTCCACCAATATAAATTATGATTTACTTTGAATTTAATAAATAATTATCATTCATTTTCTATTTAAATTACAACTAAAGTCCTGATTGATAGGCTAATTGAAAAACATCTATAGCTTTCAAACGGTATCACATTTTTTGAATCTGAAACATGTGTCACATTCTATACTTCGCATACTATAAGATTAAAAAAAGAGTTGAATTTCATGAAGTTTTGACCAAGTTAAGGTGTTTACACATACGATTTTTGGTGGTTATACTATAGGATTAAGGTGGTGAGAAATTTGAGAATTTATGTGAGAGAAATTTTAATTAATTTACCCCACATACAAGCCCATTATTTTGGCTTTACTTTTGCATTTCGGTAAGCACACCATGCAACATGATAACCATATATTAAAAAGAAATAAATGCAAGATACAATAATTTCTAAGCATTCAAATAATTTAGTGTTTTTCATAAGACACGTGTATTGTAAAAATTATATGTTTTTCATATTATAACATGAATAAATCAGAAATAGATTTTATCATACTTCATTTCTAATTCATTAACAAATCACATATTTTCATCAAGAAAATTTTCAAAGTAATGTTATAAAAGTACTCCATAATTATAAGCTTAGTCCATATCTCCCTATCCTAATTAATCCAAACCAAACCTTAATCCATTCTTAAAATATTAAATAAAGCCTAAATATCCCATTCATACCAAATTAAATCAATCTTTACCTTCAACCATTCCTAAACCATTCAAATCAAACCTTATCCACCATCCAAATAAAATCTAAATCCATACAAAATTTATTTCATCCCCTAAGCATCACATCAATAAACCCATTTGAAACCTTAGTCCATAATTTCAATCATAATCTTTAGGGTCTTACTCCATAATCACCATCCAAATTAATCCAAAAATATTTAAACATAAAATCAAATACAATCCTTTAGATGCTTAGGTCATCCTTGAACATCAAACCAACCCCCACTCCAAATTTTTGATCCCCTTAAGAATCATCGCACTCTAAAATTAAAAGGAAAATAATTGGGATCTTAAAAGTCAATTTGAATCCCTTATATCAAATCATCTAATCTATATCTAGTACACTTAATCATCCTTAGGGACTAATATCCTATCCACATCATCCCAAAAATCATCCCAAATTTTAACTTAAGGAAATCACCTCATAAAAACCCTTTGTGATTCATTATCCCTTTTAATACAAATAATCAATAATTTCTAAATTCAATAAATCCTTATCACTCTAACCCAATCACCATTGCATTACCTTGACCCAAATTTTCCTATCCCACAAGACCAATCATCAAAGCTCAAGCAGTCAAACCTTAACCCAAAAGTCAATCATTTTCCTATAACTTGTAACTTCCATAGCTGAGTTGCAACTTGCAACCAGCCAAACTTCTCATTCAAAATACTGGAAAATCACATCAACATTACATTCAACCTCATGGGTTGGGGCTGCTACATTCCCATTTAAATGCATACCAAAAATCAAAATATGAAAAGAAATGTCACACACAAAATCCAAGGTTGCAGTGCAACCTTCACATCTATAATTCACAAACAACTATTACAACAACCTCTGAGGGTTGAGAGCTTTTCACATGCCCAATAAATACAATAAATCTGAAATAAAACAAAAAAAATTATTTCCTCCAACAATCCAAGGTTGCTCCACAACCTTTCTCCTACAAACAAATCAATCTCACAACAATCTAGCTACAAACTTCATCTTTGTAGCTCTAGGAATCTTCAACACATTTGCACACCACCAAAAATATGCAACAACACCTTCTAGCAGCCAACCTGTAGTATGTTATGCCCTGGTATCTCCTTTCTTCTCCTTCTAGAAAGACTTAGATGCAAAATGAATGAATTTTTCTTTTTTCAAACTCTAGAATTTCATTTGTACCCAATTTCATCAATTTGGGATCAATTTCATTAAGTTTCAACCACTCCTTCCAAGTGCTACGCCATCTCCAGCAAATTTGACAAATTTTCCATTAAAAATCAATAAAATATTCATTAAAAACAAATAATATTAACTCCACCACTCCCAGGATTCCAGTACTTTTATTGAGATTTTTCTTTTTACCAATGAAAGCAAATCTTGATTTTTCACTCTTGGGCGCCCACCTCTAGGTTCCTATTTTTTAGGAGCTGTGAGAATTTAATATTGGAGTTACAAATGAATTTAATGGCTCCTAAAAACCCACACCATGTTCTTCTTTTTCTGCTTTTTTTTCTTTTTCATGTTTTTTCTGCTTTTTTTGCTTTTCCTATTTTTTCTACTTTAACACCTCATTCCCACTTTCCCCATTTTGTGCAATTATTCAAATTTGAAACCCAAATTGAAATTTATAAAAGACAAATGAAATCTCATTTCCACACACACAAATTTTAATTTCATAAATAATATGAAATTCCACACCAAAATAAAACAAAACCAACTCAAACCTCTTTTTGGTGATGCAAGATTGCATGAGGCCATGGATGCTCCTACATCAATTTTATTTGGCATGTGTGTGTTTTCCTATTTTGAAACTTAAATTTTGAATGTATAATCACTTTATAATGGTTGAGCTATGATGAATAGCACGTCATATCTATTGATTTCTTGCAATCTTGCACTTTAATAGTATATGAATGACATTATTTTCACTCATGTTATACTACTATTAAATTTGGTTGCCTTGGGAAACTTCACCAAAGCATCAAAATAAATGACATGGAATCCAAATTTTGGTAAGATAATACATATACAAACCCATTATTTTGGCTTTACTTTTGCATTTTGATAAGCACACCATGCAACATGATAGCCATATATTAAAAAGAAATAAATGCAGGATACACTAATTTCTAAGCATTCAAATAATTTAGTGTTTTTCATAAGACACGTGTATTGTAAAAAATATATGTTTTTCATATTATAACATGAATAAATCATAAATAGATCATATCATACTTCATTTCTAATTCATTAACAAATCACATATTTTCATCAAGAAATATTCAAAATAATGTTATAAAAGTACTCCATAATTATAAGCTTAGTCCATATCTCCCTATCCTAATTAATCCAACCCAAAACTTAATCCATTCTTAAACTATTAAATAAAGCCTAAATATCCCATTCATACCAAATTAAATCAATCTAAACCTTCAACATTCCTAAACCATTCAAATCAAACCTTATCCACCATCCAAATAAAATATAAATCCATACAAAATTTACTTCATTCCCTAAGCATCACATCAATAAACCCATTTGAAACCTTAGTCCATAATTTCAATCATAATCTTTAGGGTCTTACTCCATAATCACCATCCAAATTAATCCAAAAAAATTTAAAAATAAAATCAAATACAATCCTTTAGATCCTTAGGTCATCCTTGAACATCAAACCAACCCCCACTCCAAATTTTTGATCCCCTTAAGAATCATCGCACTCTAAAATTAAAAGGAAAATAATTGGGATCTTAAAAGTCAATTTGAATCCCTTATATCAAATCATCTAATCTATATCTAGTACACTTAATCATCCTTAGGGACTAATATCCTATCCACATCATCCCAAAAATCATCCCAAATTTTAACTTAAGGAAATCACCTCATAAAAACCCTTTGTGATTCATTATCCCTTTTAATACAAATAATCAATAATTTCTAAATTCAATAAATCCTTATCATTCTAATCCCAATCACCATTACATTACCTTGACCCATTTTTTCCTATCCCACAAGACCAATCATCAAAGCTCAATCAATCAAACCTTAACCCAAAAGTCAATCATTTTCCTTAATCATCACTCAATCCAAAATCTCATCCTTGAGCCTCCAAAATCAACCTCAATCCTATGGTCATCTAAAACCTAAATCATCCAAATTATCCAAATCCAATTATTCAAACAATTAAAACCCAAATCTTAACTTACAAAAAGTATCATTAACTCTTAATTTTTCATCTCATTCAACAATATAGGGCTTCATCTAAAATCCAAACACATCACACATGGTGATGATCAATCCATTATAATTATATGAGTTCTCTCATTATAACCAATTTGATAACACCTTAATTATTTATGGTGATGGTGTCATTCTTTCTAACCAAATAAAATATCATCCTTATGATAATGATGATGATAGTCTTATTAATAACCAAAATATAATCCCTATGATGATGGTTATGGTTTTGATGAAGACATCATTGATGAGATTGTTATGGTCATATTTTTATAGATTCTCCATTCCAAACCATGAACAAACTAATATTTTTTATGAAGTGAAACAAACTACAAGAAAAACAATATGAAATTATAAGAATGTTAAAATTGTAACCATATAGAATCATTATGGAATGCATATAAAGACACTTCCTACAAAGATAATATATATATGAACCCCTAAAGATAACCTTGATTATAAAAAAAAATGTCTATGCTAACATGACTATGTTCCATTTACTTTCAAAATGAGGGATATACAAATACATACCATTTCTAGAAATGATAGTCCTTTTGGAATGTCAAAGCAATACATGATGCAATATCTCTCCCAAGTATCTAGTTATTTGTCAAGATTTAATTGAACTATGTATTGAATAGTATCTATGTGTGTGTGAAATGTACAAAGTTAGTATCAACAGAAACCTTAATGAAACAATTTATATTGAAAGATTCAAAGCAAAGTAAACTATTCTAAGTTGCAATAAAGATAATACTTCCAAGAACATCTCATTGTCCTCTATTCTTAAATGATTCTTTTTAACCTTTTTGGCCCTCATATTTTTATGTGCACAAAGGCTATTAGAATGATACTTAAGAAACAAGATTAGTATTCAACATGCAAGCCAACTATATGGCTACATGAAACTATGTGCAAACAATGATGATGAATTCTATGATGAGTGAAGGATGGTGTTGATGATAAATACACAAACGGTGGTGGATACTATGGTAGTGATCTATATGATTCTATGCATGATACTCCATATTCTCAAATGAAAAATTAAAATGAACTAATCTAAAATGCAACTATGATTCAAGATGGATGATAAAATGCAACTATGATGCAAGATTTAATGCTAAGATGTAAATGCAAAGCAAAACATGATGTAAAGACTAGACATAAGACTCCAAAATGCTCCAAGATCCAATGATAAAACCTGCATGATAACTTTACTTCAAATGTGGATGCAAAATACAATGCCCAAGGGTTGTATTTATAGCCTTTTCCAAGCATATAGTGAGGTGGCAATAATCAACAGTCCAGATTCGAATAAGAAAATGAATGGTGAAGATGAAGAGAATCAGGATGTTTTCCCCTTGACCAAAGACAACATGCAATTTGGATGGGAGAATCTCTTGACCAATGGGAAACATGCCATTTGGATGGAAGATTCAAGTGTGGGAAGAGAAGACCATGTGCTTCCAAAATTGGTGGAAGTGTGGGAGGAATAAGTCATGTGCTCCAAAATGGGTGGAAGTGTGGGAGGACATGAGCCATGTGCTTTTTGAAATGAGTTGAAGATAATTCTAATTAAAAATTAGAGTTATTTATTTTAATGTGACCTTGGTGAGGTGACACAAAAAGTTGTAGAAATGTGCTCTAATTCCTAATTGGATTTAGTGAAGATTAATTAAATAAAACAAGTTTAGGGAACCTTGTTTATTTAATTAATTTAGAATAATATGTTTTTATATTTGGAGAATTATAGAAGGGTGAACAATATAAATAAATTGAGAATTTATTTATACATAGTTGGAATATTAATCAAATAGATAGTATTTAATTAATTAAAGGTGATGACCATTTTTAGGTGTATACAATATCTATAGCCTACAAAGCCAACATATGGAATACAAAAAAATTAATAATTAACTTTGTCAATTATTTTCTAGAAGGAGAAAATTTCTAGGGGTTAATCTTTCCTTTTACTAAAGTTAAAAAATTCAACACTCAAAACATTTAATGCGACTTGTTATCAAGATTTAATTGTGCAGTTTTTGAGTCAAACTCATTGACCCATATTTCATGAGTACTAGTTCCCAAGACTCAATATCTTATGAGCATGAATGATCAACTTAGAACCCATTGCATCTAGTTGGTCCTAACAAGGGTGAAGGATCTAAACTTCCCAAGAGATCAACCATCCCAATAATAATCCAACTCAAGTGTGCTTTACCATGAAGTTCCCCGGGGAATGCATACATGGGCAGGGCATACCAATCTCAAAATTTATTCCCTTACCCACCAGGTAGATTTGGACTTGCACCTATGCCCCATCCAATGAGGTAGCAATCAAATGGATATGCAAGAGAAGAAATAATATTAAGGGGATGAAAGAGATTCTAGTTGCTCTACTTCATTTAGAAAACTATTTTGACATAGTCTCTTAAGAGCCCTAAGAGCAAAAAATTGTCAAAATATGATGGAGTGGTTCTCAAAGATCCTGGAACCTAACAATGTTTATTTTGCAAGTACTATTCCATATGGAATCCCTCCATATAAACCTCTCTCATTTTTGGTCAACTCAATAGCGTTTTGCCATGAAAACTTAGATTGCAAACTTGCAAAAAGTATTAGTAGAGAGTAGTGCAAATTTGACAATAAGCATATTTTTTTGTTTTGTGCATCCTAGACTAAAACCGACTACACAAACACATCCAAGTGGGAAGGTAAATGGTAGGGAAGGACTTTGTTTATTATACAAGTCACCAAATCATTTCATAGTGCATTATTCCAACATGGTCTCTTAAGAGCCCTAAGATAAAAAAGACTACCAAACTATGATGGAGAGGTTCTCAGAGCTTGTGGAACCTACAAATTTTTTTGCTACATGTACAAGTACATATGGCATCCCTCCACATAAACCTCTCTCATTTTTGGTCAAATCAACACTATTTGGCCATGTCATCATTGAATGGAAACTTGCAAAAAGTGTTAGTAAAGAGTAGCGCAAATTTGGAAAGAAGCATATTTTTCCTAGACCATAACCAATTTTACTAACATGTCAAAGTGGGGAGGTAAATGCTAGAGAAGGGCTCTATTTGCTCTCTAAGTCACCCGATCATTTTGGAGTGTACTATTTCAACGTAGTCTCTTAAGAGCCCTAAGAGTAAAACCCTTCCAAACTATGATGGAATGGTTCTTGAAGCTTGTGTCACCTAACAATGTTTCATTTGCATATCCAAGTCCATATGAAATCCCTCTACATAAACCTCTCTCATTTTCGGTCAAATCAAGACTATTTGGCCATGCCATCATTGAATGGAAACTTGCAAAAAGTGTTAGCATGGAGCAGTGTAAATTTGGAAAGAAGCATTTTTTTTTGCTTTCTGGACCAAAACCGGATGACCATATTTAATGGAGTAATTAGAAATAGATGGATTTAGCATTTCATTTTCTTCTTCACAAATATCCTCTCTTCTTATGTAATTTGGAGATATATTGGCATTCATTGTTTCGTGTGTCTTATCGATTCCATCAATGCTATGAACGAGTGTATTATGGAGTATTTTTTCAACCTTAGTGGGTTGTATATCCACATTGGTCAAGGAAATTTTCACGTTTTTCATGTTCAACATTTTGATTTTTAGTTTCATGCTCAACATTTACAATATCATGTTCAACATTTTGATTTTTAGTTTTATGCTCAACATTTACAATTTCATGTGGGTATGTGCAGGATCATCATGGAAAAAACAAGCCCTTAAGTGGTGATAAATTTAGAAAAATCAAAGTTAGGAAACTTGACATAAAAATTTGAATAAGTTATCTATATTATTTCAAAAATATGTAAGAATAGAACTTTTAGAAATTGAATGTAGTTTCTAAACTACTAGGTTTTTTAATTCTATTTGGTGAAAATTTGAAATTTCAATGCAATAGTACTTAAATTTTAGGGGAAAATAAGAAGTAGGTGTTTGTCTAACCACTCTAACCAAAAAAATGATAATATTTTTATAAGATTTTAGATATAAGTAGAGGACTCATGTCCCAATGTGATGCATACTTTTTGTAGTCCACCGAGAGCAAATAACTAATTTGTAGTTTTTGCAACTTTTTAAAAAATATAAAAAATCATATGTCTAACCACCTTAACTTGGTCAAAACATCATGAAATTCATTTTTTTTAATCCTATAGTATGTGAAGCATAAAATGTGATTCATGTTTCGAATTCAAAAAATGTGAACCGTTTGAAAATTATAGAATATTTTTCAATTAGCCTATCAATCAGGACTTTAGTCATAATTAAATAGAAAATGAATAATAATTATTTATTAAATTCAAAGTAAATCATAATTTATATTGGTGGAAAGTTGAGAATACCCTTTCAATACCCTTTTTGTTTCATTAATTTTGGGTAAAAAAAAGTTGTCTACCACATACCCTACACATACCCATCATATCGCCACTTTTTGGCCCATCATGATCCTACACATACCCATGTTCAACATTTTATTTCTCAATTTCATGTTCAAAACTTTCAATTTTAATTTTGTATTCAACATTTTAATTTTTAGTTTCATGCTCAATATTTAGAATTTCATGTTCAATATTTTATTTCTCAGTTTCATGTTCTAAAGTTTCAATTTTAATTTCTTGTTCAATATTTTCAAATTCAATATCATGGTCACTTTAAATTTTATTTAAAGGTTTAAAGAGGGGCCTTCTCCTTGAAGAGAATTTGACATACATTTTCTTTCCACCCTCTTCCTTACTCTATCTTTCTCCCTACTTGCCTCGATTTCCTCCACTTGAAATTTCCTCTTCCTTTTCACTTTACGACGACTATTGCTTCCCATTATCCCAACTCAAACAAGTTCCTTGATTATTGGAAGGATAAAATTCTATGTAACAGCGTGTTCAAAAAGTGAATTTTTTCTATAATGCAAAGGAATCACGGCATTCTCGATAGTAGAGAGCATGTGGTGACCATTGGAACACCCAAAATGGAATTTTATCCCTTTTTTCCACTTTAAAAAAATGGATATTCATTTTGTAAATTAAAATGGATATCCATTTTGCAAAAAAAAATGGGTACCCATATTGAACAAAACAGATATGCATTATATGAAACTTAAAACATACCCATATTAATATTTTCTAATATCTATTACATTATATATTATAACTTATATATTATATTGTATATGACAACTTATATATTATATTATATATTATGTAAATTATATTATATATATTATATATTATGTAAATTATATTATATATATTATACATTATATATAATATTTTATATATTATATTAATAATAATATATTTTAATAAAAATTACATATTGTATAATTATTAAAAATCTAGATAGAGAAATGGAGATAGTGACAGAGAGGTAGAGAGAGGGAGAGGTAATGTGGGAGGGAGGGAGAGAGGGAAGGAGGGAGATAGAGAGAGGTACGGTAGG
>VDFB02326631.1:122642-150802 GCA_007258455.2 Sequoia sempervirens
GGGATAAAGGGAGGGATAAGTTGAGAGAGTGACCTATGGATGGAGAGATGAAGGGAGAGGGGGGGAGTTGGGAGGGAGGGAGAGGGTGGACATAGTGTATAGAGGGAAGGTGATAGAGAGGGAGAGAGATAGAGACATATATTGCTCTCATATCCTCATAGTTTATTATAATAAATATGATATATAAAACTCCCTTGCAACAATCAATCAAATAATATTTTTATAATCTATTATATTATTAAATATATAATATTATATTTATATAATATAACATATAATGTATATTATACTAATAAAAATATTTCCTAGTATATATTAATTTATCATATATTATATTATATATAATAATATTTCTAATTAAAAGAAGCAAATATCCTTTCCATCAAATGTTTTTTATAGTATATATATTGATCAGTAAGCAAGATAGATTATATTGATTTGAAAAAAAATATCACTATGTTCGAGCCCTACTTGGGTAGCCTGCAAATGTTCTAAACAACCACAACATTCCTAACCCATAGATACCAAAATTTCACAGACCCATTGGTCACTGCCAACCCAAAAAATCCTTCATACCTTCATGTTGAACCCATAGACAATACTACCTAAATTATATAGAGGCCTTATACAAAAACTAAGATTTGGACAAACAGACACAAAACACTTTTATGCTTTGAACCAAACAAAACCCACCACCCAATCCCCATTCACCAGACATTCTACTAGGAAAAGACATGAAATTCCCTTTTCCATGTTGAGTCTGCAACTGGGACCAAATGAAATTTATTTTTTAGGAATTCTACCCCTACAATAGCCAGGCGTCTATGCTCCACAAGTTCCAAACCATTCACATCTAGTAAGAAAGGAAAAAAATTTACCAATGCCTCTAGGTTGCCCAGAAGATCCAGATCACAAAGATGAGGAATTCCTTTTCCCAACCAAGTTGCAACCAAAGCTTTGTCCAAACCCACCAGCATATCCTTACGAAACAACCACCTCATTATCACCCTCAAATCTTCTTTGGAGACCCTAATATCGAGTAGGCCTACTAGCACCTGGAAAGAGATGTCAAAGTCCATCTGATACCCTTATGCATCCTCCATGAAACCTTTCCTAGCAATGCATTTTATTGTTGTGAAGGTAAGGTAATTTGGATGTTGAATAATGCATTCCAGATAGAGGGACGTAATATGGCCTTCAAGGGCCATTTGTCGCTATGAGCTCTTCAACTGCACTAGTGTGTCCATTCCTCTTGTCTCCAACTTCTTCGCCAATACCATCAGTATGAATCTACTCATTGCCAATCGATAACAATGTAGGCAGAAAATGAAAACTAAACCTCCACCCAACTAAGGGAATGTGAGGCCGCCACCAACTATAATGAGATCCTGAGCATACGTGCTTGGCTTTAAGCCTTTGTTAGCTGGAAAACATCCTGGAAAGGACATAACACACTTCTCTATGCCAGTGAGAAATGATGGAAATAATATTGTCTAGAAAGTTCCCCTTTAACGCATGCAAACCTTGACGCCAGTACACCCAACTTCCCTTGTCACTTGCCACCCAGCCACTCCAAACTAGCTTACAGGGATGGAGTGGTACCCACCCAGCCACCCACTATGCCACTTCACCAGAAATATTGTTATTTCTAGAGATTCCATTTAGAAGAGTGCCATCTACACCCAAGTTTTCCAAAGACTCTGCCTCTGAATTTCCTTCACACAAGATATGTTTTATTTCAAATTTTTCAAACCTATTCAAGAGGGAGAGTGTGACCTCCAAAATTGCATCCAATTTCTAATTCTATAGATGACCCAATCTCAAGGAATTTATTATCACTATAGAATCACCTTCAATTACTATGTTCCTCAAACCCAATTTGCTACAGAACTTGATTCCCAGATTCACCACTTGAAGCTCTGCAACATTGTTAGTTCCCTGACTTAGAGGTTGAGCCAGCTTCCCCACCATCACCCCTTACCAGTCTCTGATTATGCATCTGGCGCCAAACCATCCAGGATTTCCTCTAGATGCTCCATCAAAGTTTACCTTATACTAGCCCAATGGAGGACGACACCAATTGGCTACTTCACATCCTATAGAACTCGTGAGTTCCCTGGAACCCAAGGTAGTGGGCACCTTCAAACCATTCTATGTCTTCAACATTTGAAAATCCCAACTAGAGAAAGTGGATATTGACCCTATAGCCCTAACCGCCCTTCTGTTCGCTAGCTCCACTATACATGCTTCCAATTTGTTGAGAAAATATGGGAGGAACATTGCCTCATCCTTGAAAATGTGGCGATTTCTCTCTTTCCACACTTCCCACAGGAGCATTGATGGGAATAGCTACCACAAACAGGAAAAAACTGATTTACCACCTAGCGTTGGCCAACTTTTGAGCCAACCCAAGATGTTTTCTGACCATGTAGTAATTAGGTTAAATTTAGCACACAACCAATTCCAACACTTAGTTGTAAATGGGCAATTGAGAAAGAGATGATCACTGGTTTTTGTCGCTGCCTTGCAAAGCACACAACTCGAAGGACCATGAATACCAATTTTTCCAATCTATCAGCATTCAAAACTCTTCCTTGAATGGTTTCCCATGAAAAGGTTTTGGCCTTAGGAAGGCAACTACTATTCCAACACAATTTTTCTAGAATTTTTTGAGCCTTCCCTTGACGTTTTTCCAGAATTCTATATCCTTGCTTGGCACTATATCTGCCTAAATTTGTGTTGCACCACCTTAGAATATCCTTCCCTTCCCTTAAATAGAGAGACTGTTCCTTAAGAATACCTTTAAAAGCTTCTATTTCCTCAAAACTGAGACCCAATTGCTTGGGATCCTTCTAACTTCATCTCAACATCCCATCCACCTACTTTCTAGTGAGATAATCCTTCACTCGACATCCCCAAATCCACTTAGAAACCTCCCTAACATTTCTTAGATTATGTTTCTCTGCCAACTTACCAAACCCACCCCAAGAGTCTTCCCAGAAGAGTATCGTGTTTCCATCCTTGACATCCCAGGAGAGTGAATTCAAAATCAAATCCCTGCAACCACATATGAAGTTCCATATTCGCGAACCTTTAGGAAGATGTCTAGTTGTGAAAAAAATTGCCTCTCCTTCCTCCATATACTTTGACGTAAAAAATGTCACCCACTTCAAATCTTTCCCGGCATACATTTCCCAAGCCAATTTGGCTCCAAGAGCTTTTTTTTCCAAAGATAAATTCTTTATCCCTGCACCAGCCTCCTCCCACACTCTATAGATCTTATCCCACTTGATCAAGGGGAACTTCTTTTGGTCTGAGTTCCCTTGCAGAAAAAATTCCTCATCGTTTGATTGACTTTGGAGCATGCGTCCCCTATCAAAGGGAGACAAGAGAGAATATAAATCGGCAGAGCTGCCACTATTGTCTTTATTAGTGTTAACCTTTCGCCCCAAGATAACCACCTACCTTTCCAAGAGGAAATTCTAATTTCCACCTTTGCAATTAGCAGGTCCCACAGTTTTCCTAACTAAACGCCTAATGCCAACGGAAGGCCCAGATATTTTCAAGGAAGCTTACCTTTGTGAAACTTCAAAGCACGAAGGATGCAAATTTCTAAAGCAAGGTGAGTGAAAAAGAAAAATACTTCTGATTTTTCCAAACTTACCTCCTACCCAGAAGCCCAAGAGTAATCTGAGAAAATCCTTTTGAAATTTTGAGCCTCTTTTACCCCAGCCTAACTAAGCAACATATTATCATTAGTAAATTGTTTATGAGTCACAGGGGGAAGATTTCTTGTAATTTGTAGCCCTTTTAGCTCTCCCATATTGACTGCTCTAGTAAAGGATCTTCCAATGGCTTCCACCATGATTATGAACAAGAATGGGGAGAGAGGATCACCCTGTCTTAGCTCGCGGGATACTTCAAAAAAAACATGAGGCAGACCATTAACTAGCATTGAATACCTCGAGCTTGCAATCTAGCTAAAAATCCAATCCAATCAAACTGAATGAAAGCCAAAACCTTCCAACACTTTGAATAGGAAGTGCTAGTTTACCTTATCATAAGCCTTTTTTTACATCAAACTTCATAATCATTGATTGCTTTCTAGTTTTGGATATTGAGTGAATGGCCTCTTTGGCTATTATCACACCATCATAAATAGAACAACCCAAAAAAAGCCCATTTGTTCCTCAAAGATCAAGCCAGGTAAGAACACCTTTAATTGATTTTCCACTGATTTTGCTAGGATTTTATATACTATGTGTACATAGTGAAATGGGTTGAAAGTATTCCATTCTATCTAGCTTCTCTTTCTTTGGGATTAGAGCTATAAAGGTGTTGTTGATTTCCTCCAAAAAATTCCTTGAGAACCTAGAATCTTCTATGGTGAAGATAACATTTGACCCAACTATACTCCAACAATGCTGGAAAAAAGAAGTAGGGAAGCCATCTAGCCCAGGGGATTTATCTGGGTGAAGTTGGAAGAGGGCAGTCCAAATCTCTTATTCTAAGAAACACTTTGTTAGTTGCTTGTTTTGATCAGTCATCACCAGCTTCGAGATGCAATCCAAGAGGCTTTGTTGTGCACTGAGCCTAGATCCATCCCAATCATTTAGTAGGTTTTGAAAGAAGGATACCACCTCCTCAATTATTTGGTCTGGATTGTCTAGAGAGTGCCCATCTGCTAATATGATATGAGAGATTCTATTGACCTGTCGCCTTGCTTTTGTAGAGTTGTGAAAGAACTTGGTATTTTTGTCTCCATCTTTTACCAACACCTCCCTTGACTTCTGACGTCAAAATATTTTTTCTTTCAAAAAAATATTGTTGTATTCTCTCAACAACTCCTCCTTTAGAAACCTCTCATTTTCCATTCCCCATTGGATGACTTCCTTATTTAGGAACTACATCTCCCCTTCAATTCTTTGCTTTTCTTCAAAGATTTTTTTAAAATAGTGCTTATTCCAATCCTTTAACATGTGATTGACGTGTTTCAATTTCATTGCCAAGTTAAACAATTTTGATCCCACTAATCCTACTTCCTCCCACCATGCAACAATTAGGGGAAGGAAATTTTGATCCTTCATCCACATTGCCTCAAATTTAAAGGGCACCTGGCTAGATAATTTCCCACAAAATCTCCAAAAGGACCGAGAAGTGGTCTAACCTAGAGCTCAGAAGAATCCTGCTTCCCATTGTGAAAGGAAAGTAGCCCATATTTCCTTTGAAAAAGAATCTATCCAACTTCTCCACAATGGAGCAGAAGCCTAGACGTTGATTCATCTAGGTAAAGGTGAGATTAGCCATAGGAATATAAAAGAGGTGGTTTCTTTCCACAAAAGCTTCAAAGTCAATTTGGGATTGCATCCTACACATCACCCCACCTCTCTTATCTTCTGATCACATAATCTCATTAAAGTCGCCTCCAAAAAATCAAAACTCCAAGCTAGCTATAGAGCATATGTTTTCAATTTCCAACCAGGTCCTTTAATACATGAATGTGGACCATGCACATTAACAAGAAGAAAACAAAGGTTTGAAGTGAAACTCTTCACTTTGTAGGCAAGCCATCTACCACCTTTTGCCACTTGCTCCAATGTTACCTTATTGGGGCGCCAAAGAGTCATCAAACCTCTTGCAATCCCATCTGTAGTCACTAACAAAACCTTCCAAGATCTCATTCTTTTTCCAAAAGACTCTGCTTTCCTAGATCCAATTTAGTTTCCTGGAGAATAGGGAAGACTCGAATTGATCCTTCACCAGACGACACCTGTTAGGGGTATTAATTCCCCTAACATTCCAACTTAATATTTTCATTTTCCTTCAGGAAGGGGATCCCCCTTCCCTACTTTAATCATTTCTAATATTTTCTTCTACCCAGATGCCTCCCCATCCAACTTTAGCTTTTCCACATTGGGATGTCTTCCCCTCTTCTTGTGCTCTCTGCAATTTGGTGATGCCTTCCCCACCTCTCTTTACATTATTCCTAGATCATCAGGACCTGGAAGGGATTGGCCATCATCTTCCAGTGTTGTAGAAGGCCTTGCATCTTCCATTCCTCCACCATCCAACTAGTCATCTTCCATCTCTGTGTCAACATTGAGATGCCCGCTTGAGGTAGCCTTTGCCTCCTTAGCCAATTCCACTATTTCTTTACTTACCTCAATCAGAGAGTCAAGATTTTCTTCCCTAATTTTTTTGTTTATTAAATCCAAAACATCACATACTTTGTTGTTTAGCAATTGATTCACATCCTAATTTGATCTTGGAATCTTGCAAAACTAGATCCTTCTCTAAAATGCCTACTTCATCGATTCATTAGTAGGGTTGAATGTTATCATCTTCTTTCAATCCGTTTGGAGCCCTAGAAACCCCACAAGTGGGATTGGCAAGACAAGTGCCTGAATTAGCATCTGCATCTCCCGAATTGGTGCCAAAAAAGACCTTCCATGACCGCCAACCCAAAGTGCCAACCCAATGCCCTTCTGGTCTAGGCTCAAAGACTAGAGGTTGCAACAATACACCCCAATCCATGTATATTTTTACCTCCTTCCATCTAGTGCTATTGAGGGAATTCTCCACACAGATGTGCACATAGGAGCTTATACCATCTTCCCCCTATCCATTCATCCACACAAATGTATTGTCCAAGATTATTTTCAATCTCCTCCAAGATGTTTGCTTGCCAAAATTCATAGGGGAGACTTGGAAGTTTGTACCATTCTTGAATGTATGTCATCTAATGCTTAAGAGGATCGAAACCCACCTCCCATTTCCTCATGTAAAAGCCATAACCATCCATCAGCCACACTCCTTCTAGAATATCTGTTCAAACAAAGGGAGAAGGGAAAACTACTAGGAAATAACCATTCGCCAAATATTTGAAGCTTATTTTTGAACCCCATCGCCCTTGCCACCATTAGATCAAAGCATCCCAATTCAAATAGGAGCCATGCCATCTCATAATTAAGCCTATATTTTCCAACCACTTAATCGATGGAGCTAAGAGATTAGAGCCCAAAACCATAGTTCACCAATTTGAGTGACCAGATTCATCTCCAAGTGGACCCAGGAAAGATCTAGGGATTTCCATTTTGCCTTGGCCTACACTCTTTTTCCCGCCAAAGTTTGAATTTTTTTCCCACCATTGACCCTTGGAAGCACCACACCTTTTATGCCTATTGGGAAAGTGGTTATGACCCTATTGCTACCGCCCAAACCAACCAAACCCTGAGTGAAACTACTGAGGATGCTCCTGTTGATGATTGCACCAAGCCTCTGATCAAGCTCAATCTTGAACCTCCTTATCTAAAACCACCCTTGTTGCCTCTGCTCCCCAAGAAGGTGTTCCATCTCTACTCTTGTCTCCCTTTGGAGCCTTGCCAGTTGGCACTCGATCAACTAGCCTTGTCGAAGCTTTTTGCATACACCCTACTCCCTTTTGTGCCTCCTCACAATTTTCACTCTGCTCTACCATTTTTTCTTTTAAAATTGGTGTGAGAGCTGAAAAATGGAAGATTCTATGGAATAGGAATCACCATCTCATACTCACTACAATGAATCCATTCAAATTAAAAACAAAACCAAAATGAAAACAAACTTCTAAACTATGGAAACACAAACTTCTAAAACTATGGAAATGCTTTTAATTGAAATCACTCTCCATTGTCTCCCTATCACCAAGATCTTTTTTTATGCATTTTCACTCAGATTTTGTGAGCACAAAATGTAGCAAAGAGGCTATGGTGAATGAGAAAATGCAATCAAGATGTAAAGATGATATGAGTATGCAAATTCGTAGGGTGAAAATGAGAGAGGAATCCCATTTAAATAGGCGTCTTTGAGGATGGAGAGGTGTTTGAGAGGGAAATGTGGGATAAAAGATTTGCAAGAGGGAAATTTAAATATCCCACATTGTGTGATTAAATGAAATGCATGTGAGTGAAAATGATAAATGAGGAGAGACAAATGCATGGTGAAGTGTTTATGAATAATGAAAAATGATTAAATAGATTTAAATGTGTGTGAACATGATTTAATAATGATTTAATATGGATTTAACGGAATATGGATTATTATGATTTGATTTTAATGATCTAATTATTTAGTAAAATATGAACATGTTGATGCAAATGGTTTATGTAATGCAGATGATTGTCGAGAATGATTTATGTCATGAATGGATGCAAATGATATACGAATGCTCATGATTTATGCAAAAATGCATTATGAATGATAATGATTGGATGAACAATTAATTAACATTTTAACATTTGGTTTGATGGTTTAATGAAATGCAATATGAAGTGAATGATTTATGCAAATGAAGTGATTAAATTATAATTTAGTTTATTATGAAATGATAGGATGACCATTCAAATTGATTATGAAAATGATACATGGACGATAATAAATGATTATGCTTTATTATGGAAATAGACATGAATTTTTATGAAACGAATCGTGAATGGAAATGAACGGGAATGATTGTTTATGCAAATAGTTAGTGAACGACCATGGGATGGATATGACCATTTATGCAAACGGATATGAATGAATATGAGATGGTTTAATGATTCGATGAAATGCATGAATAGAAGAAAGTATTGAATGAATTGATTAAGTAATAATATCTATTTAATCAATAGACAAATATCATGACGATTATGAGGACAAATTTGAGTGTCTACATTTTGCTCCTCTTTGAGACAATGCAACTTGTCGCATTGTTTCAAAGAAAAAGATTGATCAACTGATACATGCCCCCAAAGATATCATGGTAAGGATTATGATAAGAATGATATGCTCCCTCAAGAGATTAATTGAATAGATTGTAATAAGATTAATCTCTCAATAGATGTCTAGAAAATGATTAGATACTTGATATTGTTCAAGTGATAAAGCGGTAATGTACATTTGATGAAAATGCATAGTTGATAGGTGTAACTGAACAATTGATGGAAATGATCAATATAGCCGGGTTAATGAGCTGATTAAGCTAAGTGAGATTATTAAGCTAATTGAGAATGATGCTTACGCAAGACAAGGTGATGCAATGATTGATTGACTGATTGAATAAGGGGACATGATATTTCGAGAAGCAAGTCAATTGATTCATGTGACATATATCAGTGGGATAAAGATTTTGTTGCGACAAGAAAGATGAATAAAATGAAATGAAAGATGGAAGAAAATGGAGGTGATGAAGCCTCTTGTGCCTTTTAAGTGCTTTTATCATCATCAAGCTTAATATGTCACAAATTAGTATAAGCATCTAGATAACATGAATATCTAGATGACCTAAAAACTATTTGCATGTTTATTTAACAGTGAAGTATAAGCATCTAGATATAAAGACCTTAGATGACACGAATACTTACTGCATAGAAGACACTATCATACAAGGAATGCTCTCATCCACACTAGACTAATAGGTCATCGATGGTTTTAGCTAACCATGTCTTAAGACGAGTCGTCCTATGAATAAGAAACAATCCACAAACAACAAACAAGTGAACATGCTCCATCCTCACCTCTCTAGTCCAACACATCCTGGAGAAGCTAAAAGACATGCCACCAAAGATAATATCATAAAATGAGCAAAGATCAACAAACAAATAGGCATCATGCTTCGATATAGAATTGATTCTTGGTACAATTTTATGCGTTTGATTGGATTTGAAAGATGGATTGATAGGTATGTTTCAATGTTTGCTTGATTGTCAATTGTGGCATGTTTTGATTTTGTTGAAGTTCAAAGTTGTGTGGCAATCTGAAAGTGTCACTGTTTAAGGATTTTTGAAGTTATTTTATTTTTCTGGATTTTTGGAATATGTAATTTTTTTTGGATTTTTTCAAGACATATTATGATTTTTTTGGATATTTTTAAGGACATTTTATGATTTTTTTTATTTTATGACATTTTATGATTTTTGGTTTTTGGACATTTTATGATGTTTTGGATTTTTTCAAGACATTTTTTAGATTTTTTCAAGGTTTTTTAATTTTTTAGGACATTTTATGATTTTTGGATTTTTCTGATTTTTTGATTTCATGACATTTTATGATTTTTTTGGATTTTTTCAGGACATTTTATGATTTTTAGATTTTTGCATGACATTTTATGATTTTTTTTGGATTTTTTTTTAAGTTTTAAAGATGGAGTGAGATGAAATGTGATAGATAACTGATTGAAGGAACTAGATGCCCCACACTAGAGGTAGTGCAACCATGGATAAATGATAGATCAAAATGAAAGATTCACTGCAAAACATGTCACACAAGCAACATATCTCTTGTTGAAAGATGATAATGGTTGATTGATTAAGATGCCAAGAGTGGTTGATTCCATAGGGCATGATGATGGTAAGTACTTAGGATCACTAATTCCTCTAAGTACAATAAGATTGATGATTGTTGATGATTAATTGAAAAAATATGTGAGGATTGGATAATGTTTTTCAGCTAGGCTCAAATATGGTTTGCATGATAATATTCAAGCTTGCAAAGGGACATGATGGCCAGCGTTGGAGTAGTTTAATCATGGATAAATTATATGCAGGTGAACTATGATGGAATAGTAATGCATAAGGATATGGAAAGAAATTCAAAGCATGCATTTGTAATTTTTTCCCTAATCTCGTCAAGAACAAAGGAAGGAAATGGGGCATGGATTTTGATAAGCTAGGAGATATGGAATGGAAGAATGCAATGATAAGGATAATGAATAGGATGATCACGATCGATAAGATGTGGACACAATGCATAAGTATTTTTCCCCTATTCCTCGTCAAGACCAAAGGAAGACATGATGCATTTAGATAGAATGGTGGAATATGGATAAAGTGAAGGATATGGTATGAAAGATATGGATAAAGTGTATAGGATAAGATGTATGATGTTCAAGAAGATCCTTAACCTTATCAAGATCAAAGGTGGAAAGGTAAAGGATGAACGTAAAGAGGATAATGGATATGGATGACAGGATGGATGAAACTTTCCCCCAAGTGTAGAGTGCAAGCTGAATATGGAAGATAGGATATGGATAGGGATAAATGAAAATGGAAGGTAATATATGCATGATAGGGAGGTGGAGGAAGGACTCAAGCATCAAGTTTCATGGCTAATATCCCTCGAATATGTGCTCTCATAAATCATGGCAATGGGAATTAGACTCATAAACGTTGGTAGATTAAGGGTACGATGGAAGAAGCTAAGGACTTATGCAAAGGTTTGGATTAAAGGAGGATAATGGGTGATGGTTGTTGGATAATGGATAGAAGTTTGGAAGGTTTGTTGATGGATATATGGAAAGGATGGAAATATCAACATTGGCACACACCTTGAAGGGTGGTGGAGTGATGGGGGGAAAATGGATATGGAAGGTGACAGGTTTTTAGATGGACAATTGGAGGAAGCTTTTGGATTAGAAAATTTGGATGCCAATTTATATTTTATTGCTTCTATGAGACTTTTAGGAATCCACATGGCTTTTGACTTTGTTTTTTGCTTTGTGGTCCTTTGTGGCCTTTGATATTTTTCTTTTAACTTGATGGGCCTTTGTGGCCTTTGAAATTTTTCTTTTTGATTTATGGGCATTTGTGGCCTTTGAATTTTTTTCTTTTGACTTTGGATCAGATTTTCTTTTATTTTTGCATGTCTCTTCGAGGATACATGTTTATCCTTTGATATATGTGGATTTTGATATCGAAGCTTTTGACATTTGGCACCCAAATTGCTTCTAAGAGCAATGGGATGGGTGGATGGAGATGAATGATATGGAGGTATTATTGATGGGTTAATGTAGGTAGAATTTTGAGAGGGCATCAAGGATGTGTTCCTTTGTTGTTCTTGATGAATAGGAGATGGAGGGATGTAGGGCCCCAATATGGATGGAAGGGTTGATGAACTAGGGTTTGGATGATAGGGACCAAGGATAGATGGAAGGTTTGATGGACTAGGATAAGAACCTAGGATAGATGGAATGTTTGATGGACTAGGATAATTAGGTTTATTTTGATGGAATCTAGACTTATGATGGGTGTCAATGTCTTGAGCATGAGGTGTATAGCCAAGGCCATGATAATATGGATTTTCTTGGATATAAAGGGGTTCTAAGATACCTTGTTCATGAAGGCATAATCCTTTGCCTTTGTAGTTCATACTTTGACATATTCATTTTCCAATGGGATATGTATTATTTATGAAACAAGATGCAAGTCCATCATGAGGTGGATGTGATATGGAAGGAATAACAAGATATTTGAGTAAACCACCCTGGATAAAAGTGAGAGAACCCATTTGATAGGTAAGGGATTCATGGATAGCTTGAATAGGGGTGATAGGATCTTATGGAGGGTTATGATCATGAGGGGAATTAGGATGAATGATATGATCTTGACATGGGGATGATGGGGTACTTTGATCTTGACTTGGAAAAGGATCATGAGGTGTAGGAGATGGAGTAGCATGATCTTTATCGGGTATGGAATCATCATGAAGTGGTATGAAAGGCATATCATGATCATGAGAAGGATGAACATCATCATGGACTAAAAGGGTATCCTTGAATGGAGGTATATCTTGATCTTCATGAGGAAGGGAATCCTAAGATTTTGTGGAAAGCATATCTTGATCAGAAAATGGTAGGACATCATTGGATATGATGGAAGAACTATCATGCTCTTGGGATGCAATGGAATCATGAGATGGTATGGATTCATTAGATGGGGTGGAAGGAGGACTTGGAAGGATACTTTTCTCTTGAGATGGAAGAGGATCATCTTGGATGAAACAAAAAGAGATAAGGGGATCATCATGAGGTTCTTGAGAGATGGGATCTTGGTCAAAGATTGGAAGGGATTGTACAATTTTGGTATCATTGGATGGAGTGGAAAGAATAATTTGATCTTGATGTGTAGGGAAGTCTATGGTAGCATGCTTTGGACTAAGAGATTGACATGAATCATTGGAATAGATGGTATGATGGGAGAGGATGGATGGATGGAATTTTTAACTTGGGTGAAAGACTCATTAGGTTTATTTTGACTTATTGGGGATGAAGATAGATGCATGACATGGTAGAATTGCTCAATATTATTTGTGTTTAAGGACTTAGATTTACAGGTTTCTCATTTAGCCTTTGCAGAAAGTCATAGACATTGAACTTGGATGATGTAGTTTTGGGTGAAGATAAAGGCTTATGAGATGATTGCATCACTTCATTCAAATGTTGTGATTCAATTTTTTTTTCAAGCTCTTTCAAAATATGGTCAAGATATTCACTCCTTTGGTTGCGTTCATGGGTCAAGGATGAATATGGAGGATAGCGGTTATACATGTTTGGTTGATGGTTGTGGGAGGTTTTGAGGTGTTGTAGGATGATTAGTGAAATTTTGGGAAGGTTATGGATAGTTTAGGGATGATTATTATGATGGATGAAGCATGAGACCCAAAGGTTATGATAGGTGATGGTGTTTGATTGAGGTTTATTTTTTAACACACATGCAAGACATAGTAGACAAAATGTTTGATTTGAAAAATACAAGCACAAATCCTAAGGCTAGCAAGGACTATATTCACTGGATTCCACGTGGTTTTCCCCAACTTTACTTATTCTTAGCAGGTGACTTAGAAGCTTGGCCACACTGGCTCCCCTCCATGACACTCACTTCTTGGGTCAACCAAGCTTCAATCCCTCATGAATCTCCCATGACAGACTCTTCACCTCTACTAAGAACTGGGAGAATGTGGATACCTTGGCAATGACCATTGTTGCACTAGTGAATAGAAGGGATTTTGGCTTCTAAAACAAGAGATTTCTAGTGAATACTCGGGGCATGGCACCTTGCAAGTTTACAACAAGCCACTTAAGGCTTTAACAACTCTACTAGGGGCTCTTGTACCTTTAAAAGAAAAGGTAGGTACCCATTTTTTAATGGAACTACATGGCTAAGGCCTACATACCATGAGGACTTGACAGTTTAGTCTCATCCTTTTATATACTAGCCCGAGTGAAAAAATAGTTGGAGTCGTTCCCTCTTGCGAGGTAGGCCCCACTAAGGTATACACACAAAGAAAGATGGGTCTGGTTTCTAATCACCAAGTTTGCACAAGGCGAGAGCATACTCCCTACCATCTCAAGCATAGCAAACAGTGTTCATTGATGCCCTAGTTAAGCCTATGTGAGAGAAGACAATTGTTCATTTTAAAGCACCAATTGAAATGTTTTCTAATCTAAAAGACAATCTGTTTCAAAATCATGTCTTCGACGAACGTCATGCATCAAAATCTCATTAGTAGTTTCATGCCTCATTTCTTTGACAAGCATATGTTTTGATTTCCAATTCTCTGTCAAACGAGCTTGCAAGAAAAGCCCAAGATTAGCCTACAAATCGATAATTAAATTATGAAGGAAAAAGACATTATTTCTAAATCAGAAACTATTCTAAATTTAAAATTAGAATCTAATTTAAAAAGCTAAATCCAAACTAAGTACTAAAAGCTAAATCTAAGTTAAAATTTAAACATAAAAATCTAAATCTAATTAAGGTTAAAATCTAATTTAAATTTAAAGTTAATTCTAATTAAAATCTAAAGTTAATTTTAAAAAAATAATCTAATTATTAAAGACTAATCTAAAATCTAAAATTAAAAACTAATTTAAACTAAAAGCTAATTTAAATTAAAAATTAATCTAAATTAAGAGTTAATCTAAACTAAAAGTTAATCTAAATTAAATTAATTCTAAATTCTAATCTAAATTAAATTAAATCTACATTCTGAATTAGAAATCAAATCTAAAAAAAAAAGGCTAAATCTAATTTAAAAGTTAAAAAGCTAAATCTAATTTAAAAGTTGAAAACTTATTCTATATAAATTTAAAGTTAATCTCAATTACTTAAACTAAATTAAAAATGAAATTAAAATTAATCCTAAATTAAATTAAATCTAAAAAAACTAAAACTAAAAACTAATCTACATTAAAACTAAAAAAACTACTCTAAATTAAAACTAAAAGTAAACTTAAAATCTAAAAACTAAAACTAAAACTAAACTAAAATTTAAATCTAATGTTAAACTAAATCAAACTGAAAGTACTCTTGTGTTCAACCAATTGTTAGCTATGGCAAGCCTTCATAGAGTTGTATATTGATTATTGTAAACATTTGCATAAACAACAGTGATGGCTCAGCTACAATAGGGGATAATTTTTCATATTGGCACTGCACAAAGAAGCCATGATTATTCCTTTTTTACCATATCGAATATCCAGTAAAGCTAGATTATTAACAACTGTTTGCCATTATTCGTTGCACATGAACTCAAAAAACCATATTTTATCAGCAAACCAAATGTTAATTGAAAACTTTTATCAAGTGAATCAACTTAGAGGACAAAAGGTTGTTAACAGAGCATCAAGCCACAGTCATGATTTCATCATATCTCTAAATTTACGATTTGAGTCTTTACTATTTTTGGACAGCAATGAGAAAACATCAAGATCCAAAAATCCATTAAATTTCTCATAGACCCAGTTTATATTTTGTGAGAAATAATGAAAAGGATATGATTCATAGAGGACTAAAGGTTGTCAAGAGAACATCAAACTATAGTCATGATTTTATCATATCTCTAAATGTACGATCTGGGTCCTTGCAATTTTTGGATAGTAATGAGAAACTATCAAAACGCAAAAACCCATTAAATTTCTCATAAACCCAGTTTATAATTTGTAAGAAAAATTCATGGAAACTTGTAAGAGTGTCAAATGTGTGCACTGAAACCAATGATTCTATGAACCAGAATCACTATTCCATCACAACACATCAATAGAGTTGTTCCATTCTGAAAAAAAAAAATCATAAAATAGATATCTAAACTACTCAAGAGTAGAAAATACTTTCATAGAAACTAATCTCTATTGCACTCCTATCATTCAAGACTTTGTGCTAATATTTAAAATGCTCTTAGTGAAAGCATGTGCACAAAGAGGTATGATAAATGGAGATTCAAAATGGAATGCAAATATTCTAAGCTTGAAATACAAATATCACTAAAATGTCTCAAAGATTGTTTCACATCAGGTTGAAAGCTAAAAAATGGATGATTCTATGGAATAAGAATCTCCATCTCATACTCACTGCAATGGAGCCATTCAAATTAAAAACAAAACCAAAATGAAAACAAACTTCTAAACTATGGAAATACAAACTTCTAAAACTATGGAAATCATTTTAAATGAAATCATTCTCCATTGTCTCTCTATCACCAAAAATTTATTTTATGTATTTGCTCTCAGATTTTGTGAGCACAAAATGTAGCAAAGAATCTATGGTGAATGAGAAAATGCAATCAAGATGTAAAGATGATATGAGTATTCAAATTCGTAAGGTGAAAATGAGAGAGGAATCCCATTTAAATAGGCGTCTTTGAGGATGGAGAGGTGTTTGAGAGGGAAATGTGGGATAAAAGATTTGCAAGAGGGAAATTTAAATATCCCACATTATGTGATTAAATGAAATGCATGTGAGTGAAAATGGTAAATGAGGAGAGACAAATGCATGGTGAAGGGTTTATGAATAATGAAAATTGATTAAATGGATTTAAATGTGCATGAACATGATTTAATAATTATTTAATATGGATTTAACGAAATATGGATTATTATGATTTGATTTTAATGATCTATTTATTTAGTAAAATATGAACATGTTGATGCAAATGGTTTATGTAATGCAGATGATTGTCGAGAATGATTTATGTCATGAATGGATGTGAACGATATATGAATGCTCTTGAATCTCGAGGCCATCTCCCTAATCAAAGACCTATAGTAGTGCAAAGATCTTTCACTTTATTACCTAATGTAGAAGCCAAACTAGCATGACCTTTGTCCTTTTTAGACTATTTTGAAGAAGAAGTAGATGACTTAGACATTCTAGAAGGAAAATCAATCTGATTGTATTTAAGAAGATGTTTCAACTCATCAATATCCTTCTTGTAACAAGAATGTTCATCATGTCCAAGCTTCTTGCAATATGGACATGTAGACTTCTTCTTAAAAGATTTCTTTTTGGAAGAGGATTTATTCTTTGCTTGATCTAAATGTGGATTATTCATTGCTTTCTTATGTTTCTTATCAGTATGTTTTGATTCTTTCATTTGACTAGCCAATAATTCTTGAGATTTGGATGACTTGATGAGACCCATTGATATAAGGTTTTGTTTCTCATGTATTAACATCTCATAAAATGATGCTAATGAAGGTGTAGTATATGCAAATTTGATGGTCAACCTATGAGTATGAAAGCTAGAAACAAAAGCAACATAATTAAGACCAAGTTTTTTCAATGTATTGTAGACCAATTGAATGTCCTTCTTATCAATTCCACATGCTTTACATTTCTCTCTTAGATCATGTTAACCTTAGTGATGTAGTCCTGGATGTTTTCAAAGGTCTTAGGATCAAGGCTCATCAGTTAATTATCAATTTGACAGCCTCTTGCTTCATCTGTAGTACCATAATTTTTTTTCAATTTATTCCAAGCTTCATGCAAATTCTTATATGATTCAATTTAAAACAATAAATCTTGAGAAACAAGTTTACGAAGACATCCAAGAGCTTTGGTATGTTCAATCATCTATTTTATCTTTTTATTTGCATCTATAGGTTCAGGTACCTTATTTTCAACATATAGAGAGTGACCTTTAGTCATTATAATAATCCATGCATTTTGATGCCATGTTGAATAATATTATGTAAGCAAAGGATCCTTATAATGATCTATGAAAAGAAGAGAGCACAAGCAAACAGATCAAAACAATGCACCAAAAGATCCCCCCAAATCACTTAATCAAGAATCCCCATAGTAATATATGATTTGGCACTTTATACTTAGTGCATTTACAATGCCAAGATGGATAAAAGATGGAAAATTACAATAATATCTCAAATGAGATCTACAATTTAAAATTGCAATTTCTCAATATGATCTAGACTGAAAATGAAACCTTCCCAAAATGACAAAACTTCTCCAAGTGTCAATATGTCCAAGTTATCAATAAAAATGCAAATATGCATAAATATGAATAAAATATATTTGGGGTTGAATATGGAGAAAATCTTAGATATAATTGTAGAGCTCTTCAATACATTTTCAATGCCACAAGAATCACAAAAAATGGATAAATGGTCAAAATGTTATGAGCTCAGAAGTCCAAATGGGAGATCTAACTTCAAATAGCAATAACTTGCACCAGTAGTTAGATCTAATAATGAATCCTACACTAATAGAAAGTACACAAAACTTTCTTTCCAACAATATCGTGTTTGCAAAAAATTGACATTTGGATCAAAAGTTATGAATTTTTGAAAATGATGCTAAATTTAGCCTATAGTGACGACCCTTCTAGCAAAATAAAAAATTTTCCAAAAATAAAATTCGTCTAAAATAGACAAATTTTATATGAAAACAGGTGTTTTTTGGGACATTTAAATGCAATGGCAACATCCATTTTGGCTATAAATGCTCCAATAAAAATATGTTCACCGGATCTAAGCTTGAAACCTCGGTTTGCAACTACATCATACAATGGCCAAATTGAGTGAAACAAAAGCTAGATATAAATTTATTAGACATTATAGACTCAATGGTGAGCTTAGATTTGCACCAACATGCTCAAAAATGAACTTGCAATATAAATCCACAAAGAAAAAAAACCAAATATGATATTTCTTACAAGTTTTTCTAATTCTCCAAGTCATCATATGACACAAGAGAAGAGCATACTCAACTTTTCAAGATCCACCATGATTTGCAACCTTGCAATAGTTCAAGTATGATTATCTCCTATATTTCAGAAGGGGCTTACAAATTTGATGTTGTGATACCATGTTAGAGTCACTCAAGGACTCAAGCCTCCAGGATCATCTGCAAAATGAAAAACAACCTTCTACAAAAGAGAAAAGCAAGGGCATAAATTTGCAATAATAGATGCAAGATAATATGGCCAATATACAATACTCAAGATTGCAATGATGTTGGATTAATTCCAATTGAATTAATTTACAAATGAGAACCCCCCGATTATATAGCCAAGGTGAGACAAGGTTTCATAAGATTATGACAAGTGTCATAATCTTATGATATGCAACAACTTTTCATAACTACCTAGGAAAAGATAAATTATCAGATGATTAGATATAATCCTAAATTAGAATAATTCTATATTGATTATCATATTTTTAAACCTAATTTTAATAGTAAAGAAATTGTCTTTTTTCTAAAAGGAAAAAATAACATTTAATGTTTATGGTCATCATAAAGGGACCAAAACTCTACAATTAAAATCATAATTATAAACCTTAACAAAGGAATCAATTTTCTGCATGTCTTATATCAAACTCTAATTCCTAATCACAATGAGTAAGAGAAAATATGAGTAGGGCATCTTTAGAGTGTCAATGAAAAAAATGTCATTTAGTGATTAGTTCTTGCAATTACAATATGTTTAAAAATACTATAAACTTTAAATGGAGCAATTGCTCCATTATCATTTTTCATATATATTAAATTTCATTGAGTAGGGTAACATTGGCACATTGAAACAAAACAAATGTTAGATCTTTATGTTTCTTTGTGATATAATGAATTTCTAGATTTCACAAACTTGTATTTTTCTCTTGGTGATTAAAAAATTAAAAACTCTTAAGATGGATTAACCTCATGCTATGAAATCATTTGAATCAAGTTAGTAAAATTTATATTTTAGAAGACATTAACATGATATCAATTCATTGGTTACGATGTTAAACTTGGATACACAAGTTTCTCTAGATCCAACAACGTATCAATCCTTAAACAATACTTAACTCCAAGAGTTCAAATTTCCAATCTTAGATGAAAACAAAATCATAAATATTAAATGTTAGAAAATGTTTTCTAAAACATGATCATTTCTAAATTATTTCTACCAACCACTTATAAACGAGTATATATATTTAATTGTGTAGACTCCTCCATTTTAATAATTTTGATGTGACATATGTTGTATATTGATTTGACATAATTAATGTCTGCATGGCTTCTCATATCTATTATTATTAAATTAGTTAAAAATATATAAAAAATATATAATATATTTAATAAACACTGATCATTTTATTAATCAAAATAAGGTAATGTGATGACAAATCATTTAACCAATAGCAATCCACATGAATCTTGTTTAATTTTATAATTAATATATTTATATATTTATATTGTAAATATCAATATACTTATAAATGAGTATATATATTTAATTGTGTAGACTCCTCCATTTTAATAATTTCGGTGTGACAAATATTGTTGTATGATTTGACATAATTAATGTTCACATGACTTCTCATATCTATTACTATTAAATTAGTTAAAAATATATAAAGATATAAATAATATATTTAATAATGACCATTTTATTAATCAAAATAAGACAGTGTGAAAACAAATCATTTAACCAATAGCAATCCACATGAATCTTGTTTTATTTTTTAATTGATAAATTGATATATTTATTTTCTAAATATCAATATTAAATAAATAATAGGTATTTTTAATTAGTAAAAAGATATAATCCATGTGGAGGGGATCAATAAGATCCGACTATGTGTGCAAGAGACAAAAGTATGAGCCGTGCAATTATTGGGGAAATTGAATTAAAAAATCTTTTAAATAGTTTGAAATTATTCAAATTTCTCCCATTCCACGGGAGAAAAAAACAATATGAAGCGACTTGAATGGTAGCTAATAATATTATAACCTCATGATAAAAAATATATTTCCTAAGGTTGCAACTTACACTTATAATATCATTGTTTGAACTTATTTCCATGGAAGATACAATGAAGCGACAATTATGGTAAGGGGATCTACAACTAAGAGATAATTCTATGTTTTTTATTTCATGATTATAGATCCATATTTTCCCTACACCTTTTTAAATGTGTATTTTCATTGTCATCATTTCTTTTAATTTGAGAATTTGAGAATGTACAAATAGGTTATAGATGATTTTAATTATAGTTTTATTAGTTGTATTGGAGAGAAACTCAAATACTAGTTACATATAGACCTAATCTTCAAATGTAAGTTTCTTCATCCTATCTCGAAACTTAAATTTTAGTTACATATAGACATAATCTTCAAATGTAGGTTTCTTCGTCCTATCTCAATGTATTGCCAAGACATTTAAAAAACATATAATTGTGTTTGATAACGTTCTTCTAGTAGAATGAGGTAGGAAGAACAATATAGAGGATGTTGTAGTGCACTTTACCCTTGTCATGTTTTGTTTTAAGTTTATAGTAAAACATTTTTGTTTAGTACTATGAAGGCGAGAAGTTTATCTATGCCTTTGATGATTTTTTTGTAAGGATTTGATATAATGATGTAGAAATAATGATATAAGGCACAATTAAATGCAGTTGTTGACTACTTTTTTTTGTAGTAGGAATGATTTTTCCACAATCCATGAAAATTAGATGCAATGTTTCAGGATTCAACTATGTGTATTTATTTTTTTGTGTTATGTTTTAAGTTTATTGTAAAACATACACATTTAATACTACAAAGCAAGGGTTTACTTATGACTTTCATGGAATTTTTTTAGGGATTTTGTCAAAGGTTGTCATGGGTACCTATAGGTCTTGAAAATCTACTTACCAATGGCTTCCATATAATAGTTTTAGGGATTTCATTAAAGGTTGCCATCGGCCCCTATGGGTCTTAAAAATTTACTTTTCAAGAAATTTTATACGAGATCTATAGTTTTCTTCAAATGAGATTTATGTACCTAAGTTGTTTTATCTCATTGGCTATCATTCCTATTTTTCATCTCTATTTTTATAATGCATCGTTACATTTTTTGTTGTGTGTGGAAAATATGCTCATTTGGCATTATATGAGATCTATTATTGTGTTCATATGAGATTCATGTACATGGGTTGTGTTATTTCATGGATTATTGTCTTCGATCTCTATTTTTACCATGCATCATTACCATTTTTTACTATATGTGGAAGTTTGTCTCTTTTGGATTTATATGTCATCTATTATTGTGTTCATATGAGATTTATATACCCGAGTTGTTATTTCATTTTATGGTTTTTAAATTCCTATTTTCCATCTCTATTTGTGCAATGCATCATTATAGAGTTATAAAGTAGTTTAGACTTGAAATAATATAGGTAATGGTTTGATAAAATTTATAGTTCATATAGTATGGAAATTAGGAATATGATATTTTAATGTCCTTTATGCTAGTGTAGCTCCAATTAAAGTGGGTGCCTAAATTTATGTTTTGTAGGGTTGTACATAAATTATTAGATTTGGTATTTATAAAAAAAAAATATAATTTGAAATTGTTTGTGTGAATTAGGTGTTTTACCTAGAACTATTTCATCTAATAGGTTTTATTCACATGTTGACTTTACTTAGGTCCTAGGAATCTTTCTAGAAGTCTTAGTTGGAATTAGAGCTTATCTTATCTCATGCCATTTACTTTTTATTTCCTAGGTAATTTAATGTCTGGTGTCTCATGATATAGGATTAAGACACTTGTCATGATATTGTTTAATCCTATGTCTAACCTTGGCTATATAACCAAGGGGTTTTTATTTCAGAATCAATCCAATTATATTTTATCATTTACATCTTTTGATAGAATATTATTATTCTCTCATAGATGGTCTCTTTTGTAGTTGCATAGAAGTTCCTAGATCTTAGGTGGGTACAATATTGAACCAAATATTGTATGGTGTAGAGAATTCTATACCAATTCTTACATGGTATCAGAGCTTGTGGGATCGATTCTTGTTAGTATTAATTGAGAAATCTATATTGTGGATCTTGGTGTATCTTGAAAATTTGAGTATGCTATTCCCTTACATTGAATGATGATCTAGAGGATAAAAAAAAAAAAAATATACCATATTTGGGGGGTTCCTCTTCATGGATTTGTATTGAAGGTTCATTTTTTAGCTTTTTGGTGTATATTAGAGCTTTCCATTGATCTTAGAAAGTCAAATTTTACTTTTGTTTCATCCAAATCAAATATCTAAGGCAAGATCTATAGGGGTTTGAAGAGGGAGGTTCATTGCTAGATCTAGCAAGGATTTGTCATTTCATATAATTTTAGGAAAAATTTGACCTTTCCATCATGCTTAGAAGGCCCAAAAGTGCCCATTTTCATATATAATACTTCATTTTTTATGACAAAAAATATTCATGTTTTTTTTTTCCATTTGACTATCTTAAATTTGATGGCCAAATGATTGTCATCGAAGACTCCCTTAAATTTCATGGTTAAATAACTATCATCGAGATTATCTTAAATTTGATAGTCAAATGATAGTAATATGTGAATATCTTAAATTTGATGATCAAATGACCATCATCAGGTTGCTCCAATCTCCCCCCTCTCCATCAACAATTTTAAATTTGTTGTCCAACTCAAACTACCATAACTCAATCATCCAACCTCCCTTTTTAGAGATTTTTTTATATTTGGAGTATAATTTTGTGATTTTTGTAGTGGTGCATTTTTTTTATTTTGGTCATGCTTTTTCAAAAATTTCCAATTCTCATAGGATGTGTTGATCTGTTCTCATTTTGGAAACTTTTGAGGCTCCATTCTCACTCATATGGTAACATTTTTGGGTGCAATTGTGTTTAAAGATTATAATTTTTGTGTAATTTATAGTGGTGTGATTAGATTGATCCCATTATGTGTAAAAATTGTACTTTGAGTTTGTGGATAAATTTGGCATTTGTAAACACTAAGACTTGAAGTCTACTTCATTGTTGTTGGCAAGTGGCACCTATAATCACACTATTCATAAAGTTCCATATCATATATTGTTGGGGGGTTCTCATGTTTGAATAATTTTTGGTGGGTAATCTTATGCTTTTGTTGGATTAAATCTATCTATTTTTCTATTGAGTGACTAAAGTTGAGAAGTTTATCATGGGTATCAAAAGACATCTTGCTATAATCAGGTTGAATAGATGGAACTTTAAGTCTTTGTGAGAGGTAATCCTATTATATTGTAGGTGGTTTAATATTTTCCCTATCTCTATGGACTAGTTCCTAATCCATCATTCAAATGGAAGAGAGTTTTGTGGGATATAAAGACTAAACATATCCTAGGATTAATTGGTTGTAGTTGTGATATTGACACACAAATGGCCACTAATGGTATTGAGATTACTCACAATATTATGACCAAACATTGGGATATGTATGGAGACTCAAATGAACCTCCATTACTAGAGGATCCTATTATGGATTTTCTTGTTCCACTTAATTACTTTCAACTGGAATTGATGCTAAAAAAGTTATAGTGCTTGTTGACTAGGAAAGGTATGTCTGTTTTGATGACATATAGACTTATCCTTATCCTCCTATAGAGACTTATATTGAAACTTCAGTTTCTATGTCTCCTAATATGGATTTAAAGGGTTCATCTTCATCATCTATGAGTCAACATCTTGAGGCTGAGGACTCTAGTAATCCAACATTGGAAGAATCATTTGATGTTCACATTTAGGCATCTAGTGTGAATAATTTTGGGGCAAATAATTGTAGTCAAATTCCATGCACTAAGATATTGTATCCTTAGTATTTTGTTGCTTCTATTGATGCATGTGTTGCAATAATTTTTGCTTCTTTTGATTTAGTGCAATAAGACATACATTATCCTCCAGAGATGGCTACTTGGGATGACTACTTGACATACATTTCAATTTTATTTTGTGAGTCATATCTTGCATAATTGGAGGAACTTATTGAGTATATCCATCTCCTCTTTGATGCTACATCATATGGAGTTGTATCATCTTCTTCAGATGTTGTGGGGAAACATTTTGATACTCTTGTTCATTCTCTTTCTCATCATTTGGCACAATTTTGAATTGGTGTGGAGACCTTTGATAAACATTTAAAGGAGTCACATTGGTCTTTGGATTGTGTTTTATAATCATCTATAGGAGATTCAGGATTGTTACCTTTTGTAGTGTGGCCTCAAATATCTATTTGGAGTGTGTCGGCTCCAAACATTGGCATGGAGAAACTTAAGCATAATTTAGAGAAATCATTTATCACTCTTCTTCCATCATCTTCCTTTTAATAATGGGAAGACATCCTACATACCATCTTGGTTTTTTTTTCCTAAGGAGAGGGATGTCAAGTTTGATGAGATTAGATCATCTTCAACATTTAGTGTTGAGTATCTACCATCATTACAAGAGATTCTACATTGATGGGGTGTTGCATGGTCTCTCTTATGGAGGGTCTTTTTCCTCGCATTAGGTTTTGTCCTTCTCATTCTTAAGTGAAAACATTTTTTTCATCTCTCTTTTGGGGAGGAATTTTTTCCCACTAGTTTTTCTCCTTTTCTCCATTTAATTAAATATTGCATTTGTACATGGGTACCTGACATGGCCTCATAGTCGAGACCCATCCTTGCATCATTTACATTAGTTTGTTCCTCTCCAAGTTTCACTTAAGGTAGGGTGTTGGTGTGAATTTGGTCGTTTACCTAACTAGTTCATCTAGTAGGTCCTATTTGCATGTTAAGTTTACTTAGGCCCTAGGAATCTCTCTAGACATCTTAGTTGCAATTAGATCATATCTTATCTCATGGCATCTGCTTCTTGTGTCCTAGATAATTTATTTTTTGTCTCATGATATAGGATTAAGATACTTGTCATGATCTTGTTAATCCTATGTCTCACCTTTGCTAAATAATCAAGGATTTCTCATTTTGGAATCAATCCAATTATAATTTATCATTTACATCCTTGGATATAATAACATTATTCTCTCATTGTTGATCTTTTTTGTACTTTCATATAAGTTCATAAATCTTGGATTTACAATCTTCATCCAAATCTTGCATGGTATAAAGCATTCTATACCAAATATTACATAAATATACATTCTATTTTTCAAGTTCCACTAGTTAAGTTCACTAACATTTAAAAGACAATTATAAATCATGAACTAATGTTGTTAGGGTATATAAAAATTATTAGATTTCATTTTCTATGTTATGATTCGATTTGTATAGAAAATTATAGATTGAAATATATAACAATCTTTTCGACTTGTAATTATTTGAACCAATATTTGAATATCTTACAAATCATGAACTAAACATGTACATGTTGATAAAAAATATTGTGTATTTCATTTTTCACTATTTTAGTTCATGAAATTTGTAAGACTTCTTATGTCTTTCCTTTTCCCATCTTTTATTTTTTCTTCAAGAAAATGTGGATCCTATCACCATAGATATTAGTCCCTACCATTACATGACATGGCATCCACTTTTCCATTAGCTCAGGAGATCATACAAAAAAAATATTAAACAATACAAATGACCATGTATGCTACATCATAGAAAAACATGACCATAATGCAATTTTTTATAGAGAATAGCTACTCCTATTGTAGATGACCCCAGCTTCATGAGTTATAGATAAAAAAATAAAATATGAGTTTTAGATGAGTTACATAAATCTTCTTAGTATTTTCTCTATGCTACCTTAGTATATTATCACGACATTGTGCAAAAACTATAAATAAGTAGATTTTGATTCATGTTAAAAAATATTTAACCATGCCCTATATCATTCTTCCTATCTAATTCCTTCTAGAAATGAAAAATTCAATATGATTTTTTCCATATAAATCTAGAAGAGTAGAATTTCAAGATCTATAGGACCCCATGACAGCCTTTAAGGACATCCCTAAAAATATTTCATCGAATTCATGACTGAAACATTTAACATTTCCTTTAAATTAAAATGTAACATAGAAATGTAAGAGAAAACATTGTGTCATGTAATTATAGAGATAGCTATAATGAAGGGACACACATTTCCTTGAAGAAGAAAAGAAAAAAAGAAAAAGACAACAGATAAGACATTATTTTTTCTATGTGGAAAATTTATTCTTAGATTTGATTTATATGAGATATCTTATTGTGTTCATATGGGTTTAGGTTTTGTTACTCCATAGTATGGATACACTTTGTGTATTCCATCTCTATTTTATTGTACATCATTATCACTTTTTGTTTTCTATGGAAATTATATTATTTTATATTTATATGAGATCAATTATTGTGTTCATATGAGATTTATGTGTTTGGATTATATAATATCATCATATGGATACCATTCTTATCTATCATTTCTATTTGTACCATGCATTATTATAGAGTTATAAAGTAAGTATTTTAAACTTGAAATGAGATAGGTAATTGATTGACATAATATATAGCTTACATAATATGTCAAATAGGAATATGATATTTTGATGCTAGCTCAAAGCAGTCAAAAACTAAATGATAAGATCAATATCATACTTCAAGATACAACAACTAACTTAACACTGAATTTAATATTGGATGGGTTTAAATCTAAAAATTGTTATAGAACTAGTGTTGAATTGACTAATTGAAAAGGAAAAAAAAACTAGCATCATATAGGTTCTAGTTCACACACACTCACAACACAGTAAAATATGAAGCATTCAAAAGAGGAATTATCTTGATACATTAGAACAAAGTAAAATAATTTTACATACATGGTGATTCTTAGTTGGTAATTAGATCTATTAGAAGTCGACATGATTTTCATGATAAAAGATTGGTGGCCTATAGAAATAGATTATGGAATTTGATCAAATAATTTGATGATTTTATTATTAAATCAATCCCCAAAAGGAAGAATTGGATTGCTCATTATCTAGTACTTGTTTCTAGCACTTTTAAGCCTATGATAGAGTCTATATTGAAAATATTATTGGTAGAAATTATGCCTACCCCTATAGTCCTAGATAATATCATTTTTTAGGTATTTTAAGATGATAGACATATTATGAATTTTATTATTAACTTGATGGATTTTGAGGCATAGATTATAGATGAGATAAATAGAGATATTTTGAGACTAATGATGAAATAGCTATAAATTTGAAAAAAAATGAGATATTGAATGGAATGGTGGCATTGGAAAGGATCTTAGATATATTTATTAAGTGGCTAAATAAAAGAGATTATCTCCTAATTTAGAAGGTGAGAAGTATGTTGCATATAATTTGGGAGATTAAAA
>VDFB02326631.1:150902-180264 GCA_007258455.2 Sequoia sempervirens
TGAGATAAAGAGATTAGAGAGGGAAGGAGAGAGAGAGACATATGGAGAGGAGAGATAGAAAGAAGGGAGAGGGAGGGCGAGGTAGAGAGAGAGGATAGATAGAGAGAAGTATAGATGGAAGGAGGGAGAGATAGAGATAGAGGTGTGTGTGTGTGTGTGTGTGTGTGACAGAGAGAGAGGGAGGGTTCTAAAGTGTAAGGGATAAACAATGAGATAGAGAGAGAGAAAGATGATACAACTGGTTGACTACTCAAATTTGACCTCCTAATTATTGAAATTTGACATGTTGATTATTGAAATTTGACCAAGTCTAAAAGAATATAAGATTTTCCAAAAACTAGAATTTGCATCATAACTCCTCGAGATTCAAAAAAACTCTCAAACATCCTGAAACTATATACATGAAATATAAATTAAAGCATAAGAAATTAAATGTTCATATGTAAATTTCAACTTATGATTATTTCATGTATATAGTTTCCTTGAAATATAAGGAAAATAAAGAGAAAAAAAGAGAAGGAATTTTTTTTAATGTAGATCATAATGCAAGCACATTATAATGGGCTTGTGTTTTGTCAGTGCATTCAAATAACACGAGTGTGTTATAATGCTCTTGTTTTTTTTCCTACTTTGGCCATTTCCAAGCCTTTGGTTTGGATTTTCCATGGATTTCCAACCCAAAGGATTGGACTGACTTTCAAATGCCCAAAGATATTTCTTTTTAGATTCTAAAAAAATTCACATGATCTTGAGCGTGCGCCCCATCAAGTTTGAACATTTTTCAAGGTCAAGTAAAAAAACACCTGGGTAATGTTGAGCTCTCTCTTACCTATGTAACTATGTAATTTTTTTCACATTTTGAGTATGTTAGGGCTTTCATCTTTAATTGTTTTGTTGGTGTATCCATTTTTTTATGGAAAATCAATGTTTGGTAATTTTTACTTTATTTTTTAACCATTCATTGAAATTCCAAATTAATTACATTTCTAGAAACTAGACTCCATTTTACACATATTCAAAAAAAATATTTTCAATTAGTTTTCAAAAAAATTAGGGGGGAGCATGCTCAAATTTTTGTTTTTTAGGATGTTTCCACTTTGAAAATTAGTGAAAAATCATATATTCATTAAAAAATTAGGAAAAAAATCAAGGATAAAATACATGGTATTAGCTAATTTCTCATCAAAGCAATTTTTAAAATACTAAAAAAAGTTAACATTTTAGGGGGACCACACCAGACGCTATGTTATGTATTTTTGAAGAAAATAGGACCAATTTGTGTGGGCTCCCTTTTTAACCCTTAATCTCTACCATTTAAAAAAAAATAGTAGTTTAGAAAGTAGATTCAGATCACTACGACTCTTGTTTTTGTTGCATCTTAAAATTTGAGTGTAATTATCTTCAATTTCTCATCGAAGGTCAGTCTTTCTCGATGTCAAAAATAAAGTGGTCACTAAGGATCCCTTTTTGGCCCTCCATCTTTGTGCACTTACCCACCTATTGGTAGCTTTCATTCTTGTAATTGCTTTGCTCCATATATGAAAAAGAAACTAAATATTTTTATTAATTTATAAATACCCAAATATTATCAAATGACTAATCACAATCGTAAATTAGATTAATTACACTATATTGATTTCCATATTTTGAAAGTATAAAAAAATATTTACTTTTTTTTTCTAAAGGAAAAATGTAATATTCAATATTGATGGTCATTTTAAAGGGACCAAAACTCCACATGATAAATTAAAATAAAAATTATAAACTCTAACAAAGGTGTGCCATAGAAAAAAGGACCCTTTGCTTGACATGGGATTAATTCATGATAAATGGACTTAATGAGGCCTTGATTCAGGTGTTGTGAGGCATTTTATGCATCCACACTAGGTTTTGGATCCTTATAAATTGAATAGCGTGCTTTTAATGACGTCTTGTAAGGGTGTTGTAAAGTCTTGTAAAGGACTTTCAAGCTTTTCTAGACTTAATGAACCCATTTCTCCCTAATTCAATATTATAAAATATGTTTAGTAACATTAATACATCAATCTAGAAGGTTCTTAACTTAAACTTAATGTTAAACTAGTGTTGTAATGTGTCTTGCACATTCACATTGGTTTTTGTGTCTTCCTAGGCTATGTGGACCTCATTTTAGTGTTCTAAAATGTATTTAATCACACTTTCACATTGATTTTTGTGTCCTAAACCCTCTTTGAAATTTACATCATCACTAATAGTCCCATATTAACCCATATTGTGCATCCTGAGGCTTAAATTGATCAAATACCCGACAAGATTGCATTTTAGACCTTATTTCCTTATCTCTTGGCATTTGAGCTGTCAAATTAGCCCCTATGGGACCCATTCGCCATACATGGTGAATTAGTCCCATCCAGGTGGGACCCATTTGCCATGTGTGGTGAATGAGTCCCATTTGGCTCAATTTTGACCTTTAAGCAGGAAAAATATGAAATTTGAGTTTAATATTGCTTCATGTTAGCCTATGATGAGGTATTAACGAGTAAAATAGGTGAATTTCCTATAAAATAAACTCTCTAAACTCATTTTTACATCCATTAACTTAATTCACATCCATTCTTCATTATTCATCCACCAATCTTTCATCTCAAGTCAAGCAACTTAGGGTTTTATCATTGCAAGAAATCAAGAAGGCTTTTAAAGACATTTAAGGACTGAATCTTCATGTTTTGCTATAGAATTTCAAGATCAAATCATCATGACAAGGTAATCAAGTCCATTATTGCATGTTTCATTACTTTATTTCATCATTTTGGTTTAATTACCTAAAAGGGGGTTTGACCTAGGAAAACCCCTATATCCTAACCTTCAACACTTTTTCCCCTTTGCATGTGTTTGTTTATGCAGATTTATCAAATGGAAAGGTGAGAAAAGGTGCACATATCCCATCAAAGTCATTCAAGGTGTCTCAAGCCCTATTTCAAGCTTGGAGAGAGTTTATAAGTTGAGTTTTGCAGATTCAGATCTAAGGAGTCTTCAGAAACAGAATTACAGATCATAAGCCACAGAACCCTGTCCAAAATTCTTTGTTTTCTAGAAGAGGACTCATTCACCATTGATGTCAAATCAGTCCCATTTCTAGGCTTGAATAGTGATTTTTGTAGATTTGGACACCTAATTCCCCAAAACTGGTTTCGACACTTTCTGGCAAAAATATGACTCATTTGCCCAGGATGGAAATTCAGTCCTAGTGAGCATTTCTGATGTCTTCTGCAAGTGTTTAGAGTCTCATTCTAGCCTCTTCCAACTTCTAGGTACATATCTCCAATTGCGTTATTTTCTGTTATAGTTTGTTTACATTCCTAGTCAAATAGTTTGAATACACATTATGGTTTCCAACACTTTTACATTAGATTAGAATTATCTTCCTTAGTCTTCATTTTCATTAGTTTTTCAACATTTAAACACATCCACACACACACTTCACAACCCTTTTTCCACTTCTTCTAATGAGAACATAAGCATTTTTAACCCTATTCCTTCCCTTTTAGGTGAAAGATCCTAGAAGGGTAAGTGTCCAATAGGGTTACAAAAATTTCTATGTTCCATTTTGGTGAACTTGATTTTTGAATGCTTTCTTATCTAATTTGGAGTCCTTTCATCATCATAGATCTACCTTGCATTATGGTTTGCATGATTCACTTGCATGCTAGGTGTTAAATTTTGTATTCCTAAAAAGTGCATTTAGGTTGCATTTTTGGCATTTCATTTCATGTAAATTTTATGAAATTTTGTATTTTTCAATTAGGCCTACCTTTTAGCATTTTGAAACCATAAACATCAGTCCAAACTTTCTGAAAAATCTGAAAAAATTCCATACTAGGACTCATTCACCACCCTGGGCGAATCAATCCCTTCTGACCCCTGAAACAACATTTTATAGAACTCAAAAATCTATTTTTAGACTCCTGTTTGGTGCCTTAACCTACCTATATCAGTTAATTTCATTTTTGTACCATGCATTCCACTAGATCTCACTTCACATGGCTCATTTTGTGCATTGTTTAAATTTCTCTTTTGCATTCACAACATTTCATCTTTCAGATTATTGCATAGTGTAATCAGAAAACTACTTTGTTTGAAATTTGAAAAAATTGCATTTCATCTTCTATTGCATCATTAGAAATAGACATTATTTAAATTTATGGAACTTACACTTTTGCAATCTTCATTTTTTGCATTAGTTCTGAGCTCATTTAGATCAACTTCATTACACAATGCAAATAAAAAAACACAAACATCAAAAGAACCAATTACAACAAACATAACATCCAATCCCTTTACTAGTGATGATTTGGAAATTTTATATGAAGCCTTAGATGACTTACTCTCTTCTAAATCATCCACTAAAGATTTTCCCCAAAAGGATGCAAGCATCGATAATCATGATAATCATCATTTTCCTTCTCTTGACATCCCTCTGATTGGTGATGCAGGTATCTTGATGAAAGAAGACACAATCATTAAAGGTCATAAAATTCTTTCTTGTCTCCCTTCTCCTCCCACTTGCAAAAATATTATGATACACAAATATGAAATCATTTCCCCTACCTTACCAAGTCCTCATTCCTCTCCCAACACCTCCCCTAATGGTGAAAATGCTACAATTGTGAATTATCATGAGAAAAACCATTTTGTGGAGGATATGAATAAGAGCTATGACAATCTTACTTCTCCTCCTCAAGAAGGCATTCTAGGACATGTGGATGTAAGTATAGATGACAATCAACCATTTTCTTCTCCTAATATCTTCTCTACACATGAAGAAGATAGTGTAGTGTTAGAAGATATCATTGGTGACACTCCTGAAACACTTATTCCCTCATTTCCCGATGTCTCTCCCATTTGGGAAGCTCTTTTTGAACACAAAATTCTAATCATTAGTAACCATGAAACTCCTAGTTATCCTTCTATTGATGCCTCTCCTATGAGCGATGAAGCTATCTTGTCAACTCCAATAATGACATGTGATGAACATATTAGCTCTCCTCCTAGGGCTGATATTATGGCACATAAGAATGATACCTTAGCAAACACAGACAACCAATTAAAGCCTTCCTCTCGTATCATCACTAATAAAAATCTAGCCATTAATCATCCTCCTATGTGTGTTGAAGTTATTTTGGAAACACCTAAGAATCCTATCATACTTTACCCACCATTGCACAACCCACAAGCTCACGATACACCCAACCTCATTCTTCCAAATCATGGTCTTCATGATTGTTCTTTCATAGAAATCAACCCATCCAACAAACCTTCACTCAACATCCATACTAACACCAACCATTTTTCCAAGAAACCTTTAACCTTGGTACATCCTAAATTGATACATAAATAACATTAGTTGTTGCTCCTTTCCATGTAATAGTTGTAGGATCATAACATTCTCACTATTACATGTTTCAAATCCCTTGCAAGGGGCAGCATACTATCATCCATTCCAGGCTCACCTTTGTCTTGCACTAAGTGGGGGTAAGGGGTTCGATAGCCCTATCCCTATATGTCACTTGTCATTGTTTCTTTTGACTAATCATTTTAACCTTTCATGCATGTATAAGAGCAAGCTTGAGATGTGGATGACATATCTTAAGATTGACTCACTTGTGACATACTCTCTTTCTTCATGACACAGCTTATTGAAAACATGGGCTATTCAAATAAGCTCTCATATTCTCTTCTACTTTAAAGAAATTTCTCACAGTAATGGTGTTAGAAATTCCTTTAAAGTGGGGGGCATACATTACCATAATTCATTTGCATTCTTGGTTCCTAGTGCAGCCTTGTCATTTATGTGATGTGTTCGTCACTTTGTGGATGACATTGGGTGTGATGTCCTTCATAAGTGTGATCTATCTCAGCATATTGCATTCCTCTTGGTGGCCTAATGCGACGCACTACATCCCCTAAGTTGTGAATATACTATTCTTTAATTGGTCCTCTCTTGGAGACATTATACGCAATGTTCCCTAAGTGATTGACCTTGCACGAACTGAACAAGACTCCTTTGAACATATTTTACATTTTACATTTTTACATTTCGCATTTTTGCCACCTTGCATAATGCAACTTGCATGACTATGGTACCTTCTTTTTTTTCATGACATTTCATTTTCCTTGTGGCGCCTTGTTAAAGTTATCAGTAGGTATAACTTTAATATGGTTGAGCAGGAAGCCCACCTAGTGGAATGACTTTTCCCCATAGCCACCTTTGTGTGTGTGAGTGCATACCAACTAGCATATGTATCTTACCTTTTTGGGCTTTCTCACCCCGCAAAAAACTAGTTCTATGGCCCCATAGTGAGTACATTTGGGCCTTCTCACATGGTGGACCGTCATGAGTTATGTCATGCCAAAGTGAGTACACATTCTCTTTTTCAAATAAACAACCTAGATCTGATTCACAACTAGCTGGAGAAATGATTGAATCTTGATCCATCATTTTCACTCCTTTCTTGCCATTGCATGATTTTGTATCTTGGGGGCTTGACTTAGGATCTTTGATCCTAGGGGCTTGGCCACCTCCTTTGACCTTTGTCATTCTTTGTCATTTGTATCTGTGTATGAGGACCTCTCTTGAATGTCTACTTTAGTGTGAGTTTGAAGAAAGTTCATCCTCTCACTAAAGTGGGGGCTAAATGTGTCATAGAAAAAAGGACCCTTTGCTTGACATGGGATTAATTCATGATAAATAGACTTAATGAGGCCTTGATTCAGGTGTTGTGAGGCATTTTATGCATCCACACTAGGTCTTGATTCCTTATAAATTGAATAACATGCTTTTAATGATGTCTTGTAAGGGTGTTGTAAAGTCTTGTAAAGGACTTTCACACTTTTCTAGACTTAACGAACCCATTTATCCCTAATTCAACATTATAAAATGTGTTTAATTTAACATTATTACATCAATCTAGAAGGTTCTTAACTTAAACTTAATGTTAAACTAGTGTTGTAATGTGTCTTACACATTCACATTGGTTTTTGTTCCTTCCTAGGCTATGTGGACCTCATTTTAGTGTTGTAAAGTGTATTTAATCAAACTTTCACATTGATTTATGTGTCCCAGCCCTATTTGACATTTACATCATCACTAATAGTCCCATATTAACCCATATTGTGCATCCCAAGACTTAAATTGATCAAATACCTAACAAGGTTGCATTTTAGACCTTATTTCCTTATCTCTTGGCATCTGAGTTGTCAAATTAGCCCCTATGGGACCCATTCGCCATACATGGTGAATCGGTCCCATCCAGGTGAGACCCATTCACCATGTGTGGTGAATGAGTCCCATTTGGCCAAATTTTGACCTTTGAGCAAGAAAAAAGTGAAATTTGAGTTTAATATTGCTTCATGTCAGCCTATGATGAGGTATTAACAGGTAAAATAGGTGAATTTCCTATAAAAGCACCTCTCTAAACTCATTTTTACATCCATTAACTTAATTCACATCCATTCTTCATTATTCATCCACCAATCTTTCATCTCAAGTCAAGCAACTTAGGGTTTTATCACTGCAAGACATCAAGAAGGCTTCTAAAGATAGTCAAGGACTGAATCTTCATGTTTTGCTATAGAATTTCAAGATCAAATCATCATGACAAGGTAATCAAGTCCATTATTGCATGTTTCATTACTTTATTTCATCATTTTGGTTTAATTACCTAAAAGGGGGTTTGACCTAGGCAAACCCCTATATCCTAACCTTCAACACTTTTTCCCCTTTGCATGTGTTTGTGTATGCAAATTTATCAAATGGAAAGGTGAGAAAAGGTGCACATATCCCATCAAAGTCATTCAAGGTGTCTCAAGCCCTATTTCAAGCTTGGAGAGAGTTTATAAGTTGAGTTTTGCAGATTCAAATATGAGGAGTCTTCAGAAACAGAATTGTAGATCATAAGCCATAGAACCCTATCCAGAATTCTCTATTTTCCAGAAGAGGACTCATTCGCCATTGATGGCGAATCAATCCCATTTCTAGGCTTGAATAGTGATTTCTGTAGATTTGGACACCCAATTCCCCAAAACTGGTTTTGACACTTTCTGGCAAAAATAGGACTCATTCGCCCAGGATGGAAAATCAGTCCCAGTGATCATTTCTAATGTCTTCTACAAGTGTTCAGAGTCTCATTCTAGCCTCTTCCAACTTCCAGGTACATATCTCCAATTGGGTTATCTTCTATTACAGTTTGTTTACATTCCTCGTCCAAAAGTTTGAATACACATTGTGTTTTCCAACACTTTTACATTAAAGATTAGAATTATCTTCCTTAGTCTGCATTTTCATTAGGTTTTCAACATTTAAACACATCCACACACACACTTCACACCCATTTTTCCACTTCTAATGAGAACATAAGCATTTTTAACCCTATTCCTTCCATTTTAGGTGAAAGATCCTAGAAGGGTAAGTGTCCAATAGGGTTCCAAAAATCTATGTTCCAAAAGGAATCAAGTTTGCACAATTCTTATATCACATTATAAATTATTTTATCACAACGAATAAGAGTAAATATAACTAGGGTGTCTTTGGAATGCAGGTGAAACAAGTTTTATATAGAAACCAATCCTTGCAATTACAATATGTTTAAATTTTTTATAAATGGTAAATTGAATAGTCATATATGTTGAATTTAGTTGAGTAGGGTAATATTGACACATTTGAAAAAAATAAAGTTAGATCTTTAATGTTTCCTTGTGTGACATGATGAACCTCTAGACTTCAGAAAGTTGTATCTTGTCTCTTAATAATTTAAATATTAACTTTTTAAAATATGTATTAACTTCAATCATGTTGTGAAATCATTTTCAAGTTAATAAAAGTTATATTTCAAACGAAATTGGCATAATCACAACTCATTACTTATCATTTAATTTTGAATAAACATATTTTGCTAAATCAATAATCAATCAATCTATCAACATGACCTAACTCCAAAAGTTTAAGCTTCTAAAATTTCTAAAACATAATAATTTATAAATATTTCTACCAACTAGATATACATTTATATATATTTTTAATGTATAGATTCATCCATTCAAATGATTTTGATATGATACATATTTGAATTTACATAATTAATACTCTCATAACTTCACATGCTTCTTATTATAAAATTAATTAAAAATTAAAAAATACATAAATAAGATATTTAATAAAGACTGCCCATCTTTAACTAGCATGACCATCATAATAAAAACAAACCATTTAATCAATAAAAATCAAAATGAATCTTTTTATACAGTTTTTTATTGATAAATTTTTATATTTATATTGTAAATAGTAATATTAAATAAAATAATAGTTAGAAGATACAACCCGTGATGAGAGGACCAAAAAAATCTCAGTTTGGATATGACCAAATTAACAATGGTGCTCTTATAAAGGAATTGATTTTAAAAATCTTTTAAATATTACAAAATTATTCAAATTTCTCCCATATATGGGAAAGAGAAACAATATTAAGTGACTTGAATTGTTTTGAATTTATTTATAAATTCCATGTAAGCTGCTATTCTCAAGACATCATGTCATCACATGATTTAAAGTGAAAGTTCTACTCATACTAGCACTTAACTTTATATTTTCATTTATTTTTTTGCTTTCTTATCATTGTTTATTATGATGAAGCATTAGTGGAGATGGACCTACATTTGTCCTACACTCTTTCAAATATGTGTTTCTTTCTTATTATCACTTTTTTATTTGAGAAGCAAAAACAAGTTGCAAACAAGTGAAAATCAAATATAAGTTATAAAAAAATTGCAATTTTTGAAGGTTAGTTTCTCCATTTTTTCTCTCTCAAAACATTTTGTTAAAATTATGAAGAAATGAAATCCAAATGAAATTAATAATGTTCTATTTTATTATTTTAGTGAAATGAAATATAAAAAACAATATAAGACATAATAAAACCATCATTACAACCTTTCATCCCAAAGCTATAGAATATTAGACAAACTTTTTCTTATACCTATATTTTTTATTAATTAATTCTCATGTTATCCATTTGATGATAGCATATTTTACTATTTTTAAATTTCGGGGATTTTTATAGTGGTAAACCTCATAAAATGTGTAATTGAATGTTGGTGAAAAAAGTTATGGGTTGAAACACAAACAATGTATTTTTGTTTGCACATGTTGAAACACAAATCATGTATTCAAGTCTAACAAAATGCATTGCAATACCATGTAACACTTAAAAATTAATAATATGAGTATAATTGTTAGTTTTTGAGTAGCATCAAAATCAAGTTTATAGTCGATGAAATTATTGATTTAAAAAATATGTACAACCATACTAGTAGTACTTTGTAAAAATTTTGTGCTCCTGGTCATTTGCCCCATTTTATGAGCTTTCTAGTAAGATTTCAATGGTTAGGACTTGAAATTCATGTGTCTAGGGTCTCTCTTATGTCTTAAACCCTTCATAAACCTTAATATTAAAAAACCCATAACACTTTTGTTAAAAATGTCATTGAATCCTTGTAGCCGGTTGTCAGTCGTTCAAGTTATAACCTATGTCTAGGTTGTCATTCCTTAAACTGGTTCCTTGGTTCCAATTCATTGTTTGAGCCCACGCGATAATATTATTCATTTAGTGCTTAAAAGTCTTTTACCAAATTCCTTTGTTAAATTTGGCCCCTTTTCCCCTAGTCACGTAAAGTTGTTTTAAAGCCACGTGCTTTAAGTTGTCCGCAGGTTAAGTCTCCAAATGACAAGTGTCTTCATTTTGATTGGGTTCCACCATTCCATGAAGAATATTTTATTAAAGAAATACATGTTTGCATAACCATAGGAAGCTTACCATGTGGCAAGCATCTGGTCAAACAATCAATGGAGCCCATTCGTAGGTCTGATCAAACCAATATGGTGAGCTTCAAACCTTTCTGAGCTATTCTACTGAGCCCTTTGGGGTGGACCCACAATTGGATTACGGAAGAGTGTGAGATTGAAATTTGACAGAGAAGTGACAACACACCACTTAAAGCAGCCTAATGGTTACCACGTGGCACAATCTTATGACCTTTCTGTTGTTTCATGGAGAATTTTTTATTAAGGCCTAATCTTTATGTGGAATAGCGAGAGGTTTCCACGTGGTTGCATCTGAGCCGTTTGATGAACATATGCAAATTTCCAATGAAGTATGGTAGGTTTTATGAGATAAAAGGAGACTTAATGAGCGATCACCTTGTGCCATGTGGCATGATCTTGAGGGTTTCCTTCATTTTTTGGGCCTTCATTTGGTGCTTAATCTCATGATTGTAGAAGTGTAGGAGGTCGCCACATGGACATTGTTGACTTATTCTTTTGATGACGAACCTGTAGTTGAGTTGTAAAAGTGACTCTAAATGGAATGCTTCTATTGGCCTGGGGTATTTTCAAAATCAAGTCAAATATTTTCAAATCTGTCTAGCCAATCTGCATCGTTGGATCTAATCTTTTGCAAGGAGATCAATGACCCATGTTCAAAATTGCAGAATCGGTAGTTGCATGCTATGGCTCATGTGAGCTAAGGAGTAATTACAAATAAGACGACTTTCAACCTTGGAATTAAGGATTTTCTCAATAAAATCTATTGTTTGAGCACTTGAACAATTTACCAAATAATTCTGAGTATTAAGGAGGAATTCACAATAATCACAAGCTTTTCATGGAAATTTAGGGTTTCTAGTGTGTGAAAACTAGTAAGTCCTTTGCAACTTGAACTCTACTTAAATTCTTATCAAATTTATTGTATGATGGTTTTTGGATTTGATTGTGTAAATATTTTTTACATCAACATTTTGAATCACATTGTGATCCATCATCAGAATGAAATAGAGAGCTCAATAGAAATCTTTAGACAATAGTTATCACTATAAAATATAGATACCATCATCAAGATGAAATATTTACACAATCAAATCTAGAAACCATCAAGCAATAAATAGATATCAATATAAAACCTATCAATAATGTGCATTAGTGGTAATCCAAAACATTGCATATAGTGATAAAACAAATCAATTCATAAGTACCAAAACTACTCAATTAGAAATCAATCCATATGAATGGGACTCCCTTAAGAAGAAAGTATTGAAACAATTGACATTTATCTACTAACTGAGCTATGAACCTTCTAATAGACTACAACCTTCCTTGTATTATATGTAACTGGCTTATGTTTTTTGGTAGGCATATCCATGATGGCTTTTACTTTTCTAGGATCAACTTTAATACCTCTATGAGAGATAATGTATCCAAATAGTTTTCCAGATTGTACCCCAAAGTTACACTTTTTTGGATTCAATTTGACCTTGTACTCTTCTAACCATTTGAAAATCTTTTCCAATACTGCTAAGTGACTATTCAATTATAATGATTTTTCTATCAAGTCATTGACATAGTCCTCCATGATTGTATGCCTATAGTCATAAAAAAAATTGGTCATAGGTCTTTGGTATGTTGCTCCAACATTCTTGAGACCAATCGACATGAAATTACAATAATAATTACCCCAAGCACAAGTGAAAGTTGTCTTATGTTGATCCTCAAGGGAAATTTTGATTTGATTATATCCTGAGAAACCATCCATAAGTGATAGCATTTTGTAACACACTATCAAGTCTACTATGATTTCAATGTTGGGAAATGGGAAATCATCTTTAAGAAAAGCCTTGTTTAAATATCTAAAGTCTGTGTATACTTTGATTCTACCAATTGGTTTCATTATGGGTACAAGATTTGATCTGGACCACTTTGTGTAGTCTATCAAACAAATGAAAGCAACGTCAAGCAACTTCTTCAATTTTTCTTTCACTAAAAGTGTGATTTGGGGGCACATCTTTCTTAAATTTTGTTTAACTGGTTTCTTATCTAGGAAAAATGGAAAATAATGCAAGAATAATTCAGGGTCCAACCTACGCATATCAACATATGACCAAGCAAAATTAATTTGTCTTTCTAAAAAGAAACTGACAAATTCTAGCTTTTTTGTGATTGTCAACTTGATGTTGTAAAGTGCATGATTTTAGTACTTTCATTGGTACCCAAATTGACCTCTTTCGATTTTTCTAAAAGCAATGGTGATCTCTCTTGGTTTATGGGAAACATGTCCAACCCTCCATCCTTGGGCACCTCAAGGAGGTTTTCACCCTTAGATACGTCCTTTATTTTTACTTTTGCATGGTCTAAAGGCACCTTCAAATTTTCACCAAGAGACCTATTCTTTTTATCCTTTTCATTTTTGCAACTAAAGGGTGGATCAGACTCCCCAAAGATAAAGATAGTTCTAATTAGGCTCAAAAAATTAACTTAACACACTTTATACTTTACCATAATTTTACTTTTTGCTTCTCTACACAAGATCTCACACCACACACAATACATACACTATTCACCATATTTTCACAATGAATCAACCTTGTATATATACCCCAATGCCCCAAAACATCAATTAGGTCAGCCTAATTAGATGTACCATGCACCACATAATCTGTTGGCCCAAAACATCAACACACACACCTCGTGAAATAACCAAAATGTGTAACACATTAAAATAGGTTGGCACTAGATAGAAAAACTAGTGAAGTGATATTAGAATGAACCAACTGTTCACTCACAACTCGACATATGGACCACCAAAACACTTTCCACTTGGAATGTACACAACCATTTTTAAAAAATAGTAGTTTAGAAAGTAGATTCAGTGCACTACGACTCTTGTTTTCGTTGCATCTTAAAATTTGAGTGTAATTATCTTCAATTTCTCATCGAAGGTTAGTCTTTCCCGATTTCAAAAAAAAAAGTGGCCACTTAAGACCCCTTTTTGGCCCCCCATCTTTGTGCACTTACCCACCTACTTGTAGCTTTCATTCTTGTAATTGCTTTGCTCCATATATGAAAAACAAACTAAATATTTTTTATTAATTTATAAATTCTCAAATATTATTAGATGATTAATCACAATCATAAATTAGATTAATTACACTATTAATTTCCATATTTTGAAAGAATAAAAAAATATTATTTTTATTTTTGAAAGGAAAAATGTAATATTCAATATTGTTGGTCATTTTAAAGGGACCAAAACTCCACATGATAAATAAATAAAAAATTATAAACTCTAACAAAGGAATCAAGTTTTCACAATTCTTATTTCACATTATAAATTATTTTATCACAACAAATAAGAGTAAATATAACTAGGGTGTCTTTGGAGTGCTGGTGAAACAAGTTTTATAAAGCAATTAGTCCTTGCAAATACAATATGTTTAAAATTGTTATAAATGGTAAATTGAATAGTTTGATAAAAAAAATCATATATGTTGAATTTAGTTGAGTAGGGTAATATTAACACATTTGAAAAAAATAAAGTTAGATCTTTAATCTTTCTTTGTGTGACATGATGAACCTCTAGATTTTAGAAAGTTTTATTTTGTCTCTTAATAATTTAAATATTAACCTTTTAAAATATGTATTAACCTCAATCATGTTGTGAAATTATTTTCAAGTAAATAAAAGTTATATTTCAAACAAAATTAACATAACCACAACTCATTACTTATCATTTAATTTTGAATAAACATATTTTGCTAAATCAATAATCAATCAATCCGTAAACATGACCTAACTCCAAAAGTTTAAGCTTCTAAAATTTCTAAAACATAATAATTTATAAATATTTCTAGCAACTAGATATACATTTATATATATTTTTAATGTATAGATTCATCTATTCAAATGATTTTGATGTAATACATGAGATATGGATTTAAATAATTAATATTCCCATAACTTCACATGCTTCTTATTATAAAATTAATTAAAAATTTAAAAAAAACATAAATAATATATTTAATAAAAACTTCCCATCTTTAACTAATGTGGCCATTATAAAAAAAAATAAGCCATTTAATCAATAACAATCAAAATGAATATTTTTATACAGATTTTTATTGAAAAATTTATATATTTATATTGTAAATAGTAATATTAAATAAAATAATAGTTAGAAGATACAATCCCTCTTGAGAGGACAAAAAAATCTCAGTTTGGATACAACAAAATTAACAACGGTGCTCTTGTAAAGGAATTGATTTTAAAAGTCTTTTAAATATTACAAAATTATTCAAATTTCTCCCATTTATGGGAAAAAGAAACAATATGAAGTTACTTGAATTGTTTTGAATTTATTTATAAATTCCATGTAAGCTACTATTCTCAAGACATCATGTCATGACATGATTTAAAGTGAAAGTTCTAGTATGGTACTCATCCTAGCACTTAACTTTATGTTTTCAAATTATTATTTTTGGCTTTCTTATCATTGTTTATTATGATGAATCGTTAGTGGAGATGGATCTACATTTGTTCTACACTCTTTCAAATATTTGTTTCTTTCTTGTCATCACTTTTTTATTTGAGAATGCAAAGACAAGTTTCAAATGGTACTAGTTGTAGGAGTGAAAATCAAATATAAGTCGAAAAAAATGTAATTCTTGAAGGTTAGTTTGCTCATTCTTTCTTAATATATTGTCGAGACATTTTGTTAAAATTATGAAGAAATGAAATCCAAATGAAGTTAACAATGTTCTATTCCATTATTCTAGTGAAATTATGTATGAAGATCAATATAAGACATTTTGTTGTCTCCTTTACCCTTATTATGTTCTGTTTTAAATTTATGGCAAAAGGGTTTACCGACAACTTCCGTAGAGTTATTTTAGGGATTTAACCAAATGAGGTAGAAAGAATGATATAGGGAACAATTAAATGTAGCTAACACCCACTTTTCATTTGGTGTTTTATGTTTTAAGTTTATGATAAAACATTCAATTAGTATTGTAAAGCAAGGGTTTAATTATGGCTTCTATGAAATTATTTTAAGGATTTTGTCAAAGGCTATCATGAGTCCCTATGGGCCTTAAAACTCTACTTATTATGTAGTCCATAAAATTATTTTAGGTATTTCTTTAAAGGCTATCATGGGCCCTTATGGGTCTTGGTAATATACTCTTCTATATTTTTATGATATCTATTATTGTGTTCATATGAGATTTATTTGTCTAGGTTGTATTATTTCTACATGTGACTAACATTTTTTTATCTACCATCACTATTTTTACCATGCATCATCACTATTTTTTGTTGTGCAAGAAAAATATGCTCATGTATATTTATATGAGTTCTTTTATTGCATTCATAGGAGATTCATGTGTGAGGGTTATGCTATTTAATCATACACCTACCATTCTTGTCTTCCATCTCTAGTTTTACCATGTATATTATTATCATTTTTCCATCTATGAAAGTTCTACTCTTTTGGATTTATATGACATCTATTATTGTGTTTGTATGAGATTTGTGTGCTCGAGCTGTGTTATTTTATCATATGGTTGTCACTCTTATTTTCTCCCTCTATTTTTACCACACATGAGAATAACATAGCTATTAATCAAGTAGTTTAAACTTGAAATCGGAAAGGTAACAGTTTGATAGCTCACATACTATGCCAAATAGGAATATGGTATTTTAATTTCCTTTACACTAGTGTAGCCCTGATTAAATTGGGTACCTATATTCATTTTTATACAAGTATATAGAAATCACTAGATTTGATTTTATATATAAAATTGTAGGTTGAAATTATAGACATTGTGTTTTTCAACATGCAATTTTCTTCAACAATATTTAAAATATGTAATACAAATCATGAACTAAGCATGTATAGGTTAAAAAAATAATGTGTATTTCAACTTGAATAGGTTCAATACATGATTTGTAAGATGTGTTATGCCTTGCCTTCTACTAGATTCATTTTTTTAAGGAAATATGGATCCCATCACCATAGTTGGCATTGTTACATAACACAACATCCACCTTTTTGTTAACACAGTAGTTCCATACAAAGAAACAAATTTTAAACAATACAAAAGACTATATTTGGTGTGTCATGGAAAGACATGTCATTATAATTTTTTATGAATATTAGTTCCATACAAAAATAAATTTTAAACAATACAAAAGACTATATTTGGTGTCTCATGGAAAGACATGACCTTATTATAATTTTTTATGAACAATAGCTATTGCCATTATAGAAGGCCCCAATTTCATGAGTTTCAATTAAAAAAAATCTGAAAATGAGTTGGAGATGAACATAACTCTTCTCAGTGGGTTTCCATACTCTATATCAATGTATTGTCAAGAGATTGGGTTGAAAATATGAATTAAATTGTCTAATTAATGTAAAAAAACCTATCCATGTTCTATATCATTCTACCTCCTTGATTCCCTTTCAATTATAAAAAAATGCAATAATAATTTTCACATGCAATTCTAGAAGAGTAGAATTTCAATACCTAGAGGAACCTATGGTAGCCTTTGATGAAATCCTTAATACTATTTCATCCTTAGTTCAATATTTAATATAGTCACCCAATATGGAGGCATTTTTTAAATCTAAAAAATTATCACTCCAAGGAGTAACTTCATTCATCTGTAAATGTATTTAATGTCAAATAAATTCAAATGTGATATCCCTAAGATACAAAACCCGCCCCATATCATCTAAGCTACTTAAACTTGGAAAACGTGAACTTAAAACAGGATATTTTGAAAAGTAATCAAATTATCACTACTCAGTAGAACAAGATTCCCCCAAAAAAATTTATTAATTGATAGTTATTGCCCCTTAGTAAACAAGAAAAAATAGCTTCCATGGGAAACCATCATTGCAACCTTTCATTCCAAAGCTATATGATATTAGACAAACTTCTTCTTATACCTATAGATTTTTGTGAAGAAGACCCTTATGAAGAAAGAAATTCTAAGTCTACTCCCTCTTCTCAAGAGAATGCATGTCTTGGTGATGATTGGGGTTATCTAAACTTTATAGAATCCTTCATTGGAGAATATAAAGTCGGCTTGATCCACTTAGACCTTTCAATAACAATATCAAAACTTGGTATCAAAGATGATTATTCTTTTGTATTGTAGGATAATACAAACAAAAATTGTAATGTTCTTAATGTTGATCCTTCCCCTTCTAAGGAAGATGATCACACCTTTGTTAAAGAGACTAATGCTGGAAGTCCTGCCAAGAAGGATAATGGAAATCCCATAGAAGAGTATGATCCCCATTGCTGGAATAATGCTCTCTATGAGGATCCTCCTCCTTAAGATTTGCAAACATGCTATGGACCTGTCTTTAAACTTGTCTCTAAATATGGCTATGGGTGTAAAGGTCATGGGAATAACAAACAAGGCATTCAAGTCCCTATAGAATGTGTAAATCGTAAGTGTAATTTGGGGCTTGGTTGCTCGAATGAAAAATTTAAATGGAAACTATAGTTGAATGTTGTCATGATTTCTACTCAATTCAACCTCCATTATCTACTATCTGCATGCCTTCTTATGAGCAGCCAAACTCTTCTCCACAAAAGAAAGGGTTGCTTCCTGCTCCTCATTATTTATCTGAGCAAGAGCATATTTTGTCAAGGCTTTTAAAAGCCCACTTAATTACTCTTCCTCCTCCTACACATAAGAAATTTCATAAGCATGATAAAGAAAAACATTCATTTTGTGTAAACCATTGAGTTCCTGCTCATTCCACTAGTGAATGTAAGGCCTTGAAGGATAAATTGCAAAAAAAATGTGATTCTAGTGTCATCACTCATCTTTTTGTTGATGCACCTAACTCTTCTTCAAATGACAAGTGATATCGACATTACCTCTATCATACCTATTCTAAGCATCTTATCATGAGGTTCTTACACCTCCCTTCTTGCATGGTTCTCCTCCCCTATATGATGGGGGAAATGATAACTCATTTTGGAGGTGTGTGTCCTTCTAAGGACCCCCCTCTCTTCTCTCTATCTTTCAATTGGAGCATCCCCTTGAGTGGGCCCCTTGCTGTATTAAAGGGTTCTCGAAGGAACCCCATTTGAAAGCTTCTCATTCAAATGAATTCATTGGCATTTAGCTTGGGGGAAGCTTGAGTAGACCTATCTTATATCTTGGCATCTAGCTTGGGGGTACCTTGACTAGACTTGTTTTATATCCTAGCGTCTAGTTTGGGGGTAGCTCGACTAGACGTATATTTTATGTGACTATCCTACAACGCAACTTGCAGTAGCAATTGGCTTATCTAATCAGTCTTGCTCTATAGGACTGAGAACTTGTAGAGCTTCTTTGCAACAAGATTGCCTTGCAGGACCAAGAACCTGTAAGGGCCTATTAGAATCTACAAAGTCTTTCACATCTGCCCCCCAGGACCAAGAAACTATGGTTCCTCCTTTACAAGACTAAGCAATTGTAAAGTGCTTTCTCTCTACAAGATCAAGCACCTGTAGAGCCTTTTTTCATCTTCTATGGGATTGAGCACCTGTGGAGCCAATTCTATAGGACCGAGCACCTATAGAGCTTTTTTTCATCTTTCATATGTCTAAGGGCCTGTGACACTTTTGTTTGTATCTCCACAGGACAGAGTACCTATGGAGCCATCTCTCTCTTCTCTTCTCAATTGTGTATACTAGATTGAAGACTTGCATCTTCTTCATATTGAGTATATACCTCTTTCTCTCTTTGACATTGGTTGTTTCCCTAACTTTTTGGTGCATTCTTCTCTTGAAGAAATCACTCCTAACACTCTTCTCTCCATTTAAGAATTCTTCTATGTGTTATTCCTTAATTTGGGGATGACACATGGTACTGAGACAATTTTCTACATTGAGGTCTCTTTCACTTTGCTAACTCAAATATTTTAGTTTCCTAGGTGCCTTTTTGTGTATGTATTATGTATATGTTCTAACCTTGTGATGTAATGGCTTTTTATGTCCTAACATTATTGTCGTGTGTAGGTATCTTTCGTCAAATGCATTTGTTTTGTCGGTCTTCAACATGGGGGCATGCTTCCTTGGTTAGAAAAGTTGTCTCCTTTCTCCACAGTATCCTTTTGGTATCATGATGTTATTTACGTTTAGTAGATCTCCTTTAGTGTGTATATTATTGTAGATTCATATGTCCATGAAAGTGGGGGAAAAATGTAATGTCGTAAAATTGCACCCCTTACAATTTTATATACATTCTTGCATCCACTTTAGTGTCCACTCCTTGAAAAATTTTGTAGGCTCATTTTAGCCCTTGCATCAACCTTTTTCCCCTCTCAAGATGCTCAGAACCCTTTTTTAGTAGCTTTCTTCGTGCGTTAGCTTTGCGTCAAACCTTGTGTTTTTCTCATTCTTGTCATTTTTCTAGCATGATGTGTTTGGACACTAGCACGCCACACAAACATTCATGTGTCACACTAGTGTCCTATGACATTTTGATGTTCAAATGACCGTTTTTGAGTGCCTTGCCACTTGTTGGCTACTTTTGTTAGTGGTAATGGCCCAGGATGCCTTGTAACGATTCAGGAAGCTTCTTTTCCCTTCTCTTCTCTCTTTAAATGTTAACATTTTAATTCATTTTGGGCTTCTCCTTCTAGCTTCTTCGATTCTCTCTTGAACATTCTCTCTTTTTTTTCTTTTTTTCTCTCTTGTTTACATAGCTCTCTACAACTTGCTACAACAACACTCTCATGTTCTTACAATGCTCTCAAACTCTCTTGGCTCTCGCAACTCTATCTCTCTCCTTGGCTTCCTCAAGCCTTGCAGGTCATATTTATCTTGTGTCTTTGAGCATCTTGGGATTTTTCACATCCTCTATCTAATGCATCTCTATTTCACGATACGGGTTCTCTTCTCTCTTTTAATGTTAACTTTTCAATTCATTTTGGGCTTCTCCTTATATTCTAGCTTCTCTCTCGCTTCTTGGATTCTCTCTTAAACATTCTCTCCTATTTTTATCTTTTTCTCTCTTGTTTACATAGCTCTCTATAGCTTGGTACAACAAAACTCTCACGTTCTTACAATGTTCTCAAACTCTCTTGGCTCTCACAACTCTATCTCTCTCCTTGGCTTCCTCAAGCCTTGTAGGTGATATTTATCTTGTGTCTTTGAGCATCTTGGAATTTGTCACATCCTCTATCTAATGCATCTCTATTTTGGATATGGGTTCTCCATGAGCGGGGTTTGCTTTTATCACTCTTGCATTTATCTTTCTCACTATCTATTTGGTTGTTCATGGAGGTGGAAACACTGAAACGGGGGTTTGACTATGCCAAGCCCCTAAATAGCCCCAACATTTTTCCTCAGTCTTATGTGTGCAGGAATTGAAGATATTTACTTCTTGGAAGCTTCATCACTTGGATTGTTGTGAGAAATTTCTTTATCCTCTTTAATCCTAACATTTACTTTACCTTATTTTAGTTCTATTACTTTTTATTATTTTCCTATACTCTAATATACCCTTCTGGGTCGAAGTTCTTTCTGGGTGGTCCTCTCTTCATATTGTACTGCAACAATTTATCAAGGATCAAATTGTATCCTTCCTTGGCCAACAAGTTCTTAGTAACAAGATTGTTAGTAATCACTTTAGCAGTTCTCTAAGACATCCTCATTTTCAGTCCATATGAGATGCTAGCGCAACTCTGGGACTCGAACGTGCTACACTGCTATCTGTATTCCACGCTGTTGTCCTTGGCCAAAAACTTGCTAGTTTGTCTAGAAAATTTATGTGAGCTATTCGTTCTAGTTCTAGAACTCTTGCTTTGTTCCTTGAGGTAATTTAGGTAATTTCACTCACTGGGATTCTCTTGAGAATAAAGAGACTCGTGAGTAGCGAATCCTCCTTCTCTACATACTCAAATCCTTCCTACCTGGCCTCTTACTCCTTGCCTAAATAAAAAATGGAAATGTAGATTTAGCACCAAATGTTGGATCAAAATGAGTTCTCAAGTGTAAAAATGTAAAGTTGATTTTGATACTCAAGTGTTGGGTTCAAAATTGCCACATTGTAAGCTATTTGTTGGGGATAGACAAATAGAAGTATGGTTCAACCATCCAACTATCCTTCCTTCCAAAGTTTTGAAAGTATGAAATATATCTTCTAAGATTGGTTATTTTTCAAGAAACAATGGTTTGAAATGTTTAGAGACTTGTCTACAATTTTTAATCATGACCTAAATTGGAAAGAAACTATTTGTGGTTTTGGTATGCGAAATGGTATGATTGTTAATTCTATTAGGTAAGTTATTTTAAATCACATATAAAAAAATTGGTGTTGTATTATGTCTTCTAACAACTATCATCAAGTAATTGGTACTTTAAGGCTTTACTCTAACATATTTCTTTAAGTGGATTTTCCATTTTCATGTAGCTCCAAAGCTTATGCAAGAAGATGTTGTTGTAAATAGTGAATTTATCAAACTGGTTAGCTATTAATATAACTAGGAGAGCCCTATTCACATTTCTTAAGTCTCCACTTGCATGGTCACTTGACAGGTGTCCTCACTTTGTGAGACACCACTTGCATGGTCACTTGACAATCACAAGAACACTTGTCATGTGAGTTAACAAGTGTTACATCATTGAAAGGTTACTCAGTCATTGTGTTCAACTTAACTATCTTCACCACCTTTCCTATATTAAAAAAGGTTACTATGTGCATTCAAATCAACTCTTTTATCAACTCTTTTGATAATAGAAACTTATTAGTGTGCAAGTATTTTTTGGAAGGTTCTATTTTTTGATTTATGATGTTTGAAATCATAATATGGTATCAAAACCATGCTAGCAAAACCCTTTCCAAAATACTGCACCTAGCCTGATCAAGAGTTTTTTTTTTTTTTTTTTAAGGTTTCATTTGATTTTGTAAGTTATTTGAGGGTTTTGTGACACATTTTTGTGGATTTGTGCGTATATCTCAATCAAGATTTGTGCTCACACTTTACTCATCTACGATAGACTGCTGCCTTGGAAATATAATATCACCTGCTACACCATAGAGACGAAGGCCTCTCCTGGACCCGACACCTCACCCTTTCTTCAAAAACTGCCAATACCTTGGCCTATCTCCATTCTGCCATTAAGAAACTGCCAATACCTTGGCCTATCTCCATTCCGCCATTATCCTCCCAATGTCTACAACTTCGGTGTGGTTTTGGTGGAGATCACCACGGTGCTAAAAGTGGTAAATTTCATGCACAACAAGAGAGAGATCAAACTAGTAGTGTTTTCCCTCAACAAGATTGGCAACGGTTGTATCCACCACAACCATCGACCCCATCTCTGTCGACTATACAATCTATCCAAAGAAAAAAGCAACTACTTGTTCATAAGCCAGGACCTCTGTAGGCTCATATGCGGCCTCCTCCTTTCCACACAATAGACTCCTCCATCAAAATTTGTGTGAAGTGATTGTGGATTGAGTTTGTATAAAAATGTGAAGGGAGCGTAGAAAAGAGTTGTTTGGCTAGCCACGACTTCCTCCAAAGTTCTGCATTCCCATAATTTATCCATATCTTGGCGGCTCTACACAAACTTTTGCCAATTTTTGTATGGTATCCCATTGCTATTGGGTTTCATTTTATTTGAGGATTTTGTAGATCTGAGTACACAATTCCTAGGCCGCATGCTGCTCCACTCCTACAAAATCAACGGAAGAAATTATATTTTCATTTTCTTTGATCAAGTCTCCACGTTGCCTTCCCTCTTCAAGCACCCTCCAACGACTTCTTTTGACCAAGAGAGCTGGAACTTGTCTTGGTTTTGGGCTCTCTTTCCTATTTTTCATATGGGCAGTTAGAACTAACATTTATTGTGTTTGTGGTTTACAAATCTCACCACATTTAATTTTATTATTAGTTATTGAGTTTAATTGTCGGCCATAATTAAGCTTATAAGGGGGAGTCTTTCATTTCAACATAACTTTCAAATGAGATATCGCTTTTTCAATTGTACATAGTTGACATAAAGTTATTTCTATTTCAAAGACTTTAGCATCGAGCTGACGTAAAATTTATTGTTTAACACATATTTTGTCTCTTCCTTTAACATGAAAACTTTAAGTTTCTAAGTGCAAAATTAGACACATATGACTATTGTATCTTTTGATTAGCTACTCAAATTGAGTATTGCTTTTGTGAAAGTGAATATAACTTGCCCATTTCATTGGAAACAATATCACACTCAATTATAAATTGTCCTTATTCATTATATTGAAATTGTTATACGAACTAAAACATATAAAGTGCCTATTCAACGGCGATCAAAATAATCAAGTGGGGTTGTCATTGTGTCTTGAGCACTTTATATTTCTCTTACATTTCTTCCATGATTCTAAGTTTACAACTCAAAGAATGTGAGAATAAATGAAAAGATTGATTGAAAAGATTTAATCAACTCAACCCCCATCATCTACTACATGAGAGTCCATAGATGCTTCACCAAGAGCATCAAGAGATTCTTTCTAGTAGAACATCACTCATTGCATTAAAATTCAGAGGTGCTTCAGTGAAAGCATGTAGAGATTCTATACAACAATACTTCACATCACTTATTTGGTACCTGTTCTACATCAGTCTTCACATGGAGCATTTGAGCAACATGCAGAGAAGTCATCATCATCTTATAGGGGGTCTACATAGTCTCTTTTTATTGTATCAAATCTCATTTTGGATACAAGTTTTGTTCCCACTGGGTTTTCTCCTTTACCTAGCTTTATAAGAGATTACATTCGTATATGAATACCTAACATGGCCTAGTAGTCGGGACTCATCATTAGTTCATACATTACTCCCTAAGTTGAACTTAAGGGGGGTGTTGGTGTAAATAGTGAATTTATCAAACTAGTTAGCTATTAACCTAACTAGGAGAGTCCTACTCACATTTCTTAAGTCTCCACTTAGGGACTTCTATGGTTTTGTCTCACCTCATGTGGTTGAGACAAGTGTCCTCACTTTGTGAGACACCACTTGCATAGTCGCTTGCCACTCACAAGAACACTTGCCATGTGAGTTAACAAGTGTTCCATCATTGAAGGGTTAGTCAATTTTGTTCAACTTGACTACCTTCACCACCTTGCCTATATAAGCAAGGTTACTATGTACATTCAAATCAACTCTTTTGATAATAGCAATTAGGCTTATTAGTGTGCAAGTATTTTTTGGAAGTTTATAGTTTTTTTATTTATGATCTTGTAAAGCATAATAGAAGAATGTCAAGGTCGTTGACCAACTTCAGCAAATTAACAAACATGTTTTGAAGCTTCAACTCAATAAGAAGTTGGGCCTATGTAAAATTGTTATACAATTTATGTAATTTTATGTATCTCTATTGTAATCCTAGTTGCTAAGTTATTATTGGTTGTATATTTCTTCCTTCTAGCTACCTATTGGTAGCTTTCATTCTTGTAATTGCTTTGTTCCATATATATATATATATATATATATATATATATATATATATATATATAACACTATTTTTTTATTAATTTATAAATTCTCAAATATTATCAAATGATTAACCACAATCTTAAATTAGATTAATTACACTATATTGATTTCCATATTTTGAAAGTAAAAAATATATTTATTTTTATTTTTAAAAGGAAACATGTAATATTCAACATTGATGGTCATTTTAAAGGGGCCAAAACTCCATATGATAAATTAAAATCAAAATTACAAACTCTAACAAAGGAATCAAGTTTTCACAATTCTTATATCACATTATAAATTATTTTATCATACTATATAAGAGTAAATATAATTAGGGTGTCTTTGGAGTGTTGGTGAAACAAGTTTTATATAGCAATCAATTCTTGCAATTACAATATGTTTAAAATTGTTATAAATGGTAAATTGAATAATTGATCAGAATTTCTTCATATATGTTGAATTTAGTTGAGTAGGGTAATATTGACGCATTGAAAAAAATAAAGTTAGACCTTTAATGTTTCTTTGTGTAACATGATGAACTTCTAGATTTTAGAAACATGAATTTTGTCTCTTAATAATTAAAATATTAAAAATTCTTAAGATGTATTAACTTCAATCATGTTATGAAATCATTTTCAAGATGATGAAAGTTATATTTCAAATGACATTGACATAACAACTCATTACTTATCATTTAATTTTGAATAAACTTATTTTGCTAGATCAATAATCAATCAATTCGTAAACATGACCTAACTCCAAAAATTTAAGCTTCTAAAATTTCTAAAACATAATAATTTATAAATATTTCTACCAACATGATATCCATTTATATATTTTTAATATATAAATTCATCCATTCAAATGATTTTGATGTGATTAATGTTATATGAATTTACATAATTAATACTCCCATAACTTCACATGCTTCTTATTATAAAATTAATTAAAAATTAAAAAAATACATAAATAATATATTTAATAAAGACTTCCCATCTTTAACTAGCGTGACCATTATAATAAAAACAAACCATTTAATCAATAACAATCAAAATGAATCTTTTTATACAGTTTTTTATTCATAAATTTATATATTTATATTGTAAATAGTAATATTAAATAAAATAATAGTTAGAAGATACAATCCCTCTCAAGAGGACGAAAAAATCTCATAAGGCGATTTTAATTTTTTTTAAATATTACGAAATTATTAAAATTTCTCCCATTTATGGGAAAAAAAATAATATGAAGTGACTTGAATTGTTTCGAATTTATTTATAAATTCCATGTAAGGTGTTATTCTCAAGACATCATGTCATCACATGATTTAAAGTGAAAGTTCTAATATGGTACTCATACTAGCACTTAACTTTATATTATATATATATATATATTTCTTCTTTATCATTTTTTTATTATGATGAATCATTAGTGGAGATGGACATACACTAGTCCTACACTCTTTCAAATATTTGTTTCTTTCTTGTCATCACTTTTTTATTTGAGAATACAAAAACAAGTTGCAAATGGCACTAGTTGTATAGGAGTGAAAATAAAATATAAGTTGAAAAAAATTTAATTCTTGAAAGTTAGTTTCCTCATTATTTCTCAATGTATTGTCAAGACATTTTGTTAAAATTATGAATAAATGAATTCTAAATGAAATTAACAAATATTTAACTACGCTCTATTTCATTATTCTAGTGGAATGAGGTATGAAGAACAATATAGGGCATATTGTTGTCCACTTTACCCTTATCATGTTTTGTTTTAAATTTATGGTAAGGTATTTTGAAAAGTAATCAAAGTATCATTACTTAGTAGAACAAGATTCCCCAAAAACAGTTTGTTAACTGATAATTATTGCTCCTTAGTAAACAAGAAAAATAGCTTCCATGGGAAACAATCATTGCAACCTTTCATCCCAAAGTTATAGGATATTAGAAAAACTTCTTCTTATACCCATATTTTTTTATTAATTAATTCTTATTATTCATTAGATGATAGCATATTTTATTATTTTTTAAATTTCAAAGATTTTTATAGTGGTAAACCTCATAAAATGTGTAATTGAATGTTGGTGAAAAAAATTATGGGTTGAAACACAAACCATGTATTTTAGTTTGCACATGTTGAAACATAAACCATGTATTCAAGTCTGACAAAATGCATTGCAATGCCATGTAACATTTAAGAATTAATAATATGAGTATAATTGTTAGTTTTTGAGTAGCATCAAAATCAAGTTTATAATCGATGAAATTATTAATTTGAAAAATATGTACAACCATACTAGTAGTACTTTGTAAAATTTGTGTGTTTCCTGGTCATTTGCCCCATTTTATGAGCTTTCTGGTAAGATTTCAATGGTTAGGGATTAGAATTCATGTGTCTAAGGTCTCTCTTATGTCTTAAACCCTTCATAAACCCAAATATTTAAAAACCTATAACAATTTTGTTAAAAATGTCATTAAATCCTTGTAGCCAGTTGTCGGTCGTTCAAGTTATAACCTATGCTTGGGGTCGTGGGTTTCAAAAATGCAAAAATTGTCAAAAGTTGTTAATTTTGTCATGCAAGCTTTTTGGGCAAGTTGTCAAAAATAGGGAATTCAGTTACATGCAATTCTTTGAACATGGGAATCAATTGTAAATGGCTGGAAAAAGCATGAATATGCTAAAAATGGTCGAATGTAAGCATTATTGTAGTGTCTTTTCAAACTTGGAGTGAATTGAAGCAAGTTTTTTTGTGATTTTGAGTTGTTGCAAATGTTGGCTTCTTGTACAGACTGTACGATCCATGGATCGATCTGGAATAAATTTCATTTGTTAGGTACATAAATCTACTCCATTTCTAGTTTTGTTTCATTCGATTTCATTGAGTTTCAAGAAAGTTATAGCAATTTTTCTAAAATCTTCCCAAACCCTAGCCAGGGTAAACTGGGGGCCTTCAAAATGTGATAACTTTTGTTTTTGCCAATCAAAAATGCTATAAACTCATCCAAAAAAAATTATTTTCATGTTCTTCAAGATTTTAAAGGTTAGAAGTCCTAATATATTCGCATTTGGGAGAAATCTTCACCAGTCCTCTTCAAGAAAACAAAAAAAAATAGTGAAAAATCCTTAACTTTGTGCTTGTAGCTAAAATCCTTGCATGCATTCCATTAAGATTGGTTTGAATAGATTTTTGTTGATGTATAAAATTATGTGCAAGCCTCATTCAAGTGATTGAACATTGTCAAAGAGTTTGGGAATTGAGTGGTTGTGACTGTCCCAGGCAGACAGAGCTGCAATTTTGAGCACAAGGATTGAACCTGTGTCTTGATGTATTGTGAAACAACATGTGAAGATGTTTGTGATTCTTTTGGATCCCTAGAAAGGCTTTTCATGCTTCTACACTACCTCAAATGGGTGTTGGGTCATGTCTCTATGAGATTCCATTGCTAAGGTCTAGTTACATATTCATAAGGAGTTGATGTTGTACAACCAAGTTTGGGTCATTGTGAGAAATCAGTATTGAATACTCTATGAGTGGTTGTTGTAAGTCTCTTGGGTGATTTTTTGTGTTTTCATCACATTAAGGTTGATTCATAGTCTTATATCTTTGGATAAGTCTACCATGCAAGTATGTTGTCTTAAGGTTTTGAACTTAAGTTTCTTAATGAATCCATTGTTTAAGGTCATGAAGGTACACCTAGAAGTTGCAAAATGGAGTTGAGTTTTGAATACCCTACCTCTTGGGTCTGATTCTAAGTTGTTCATCCTTCCTCTGCATCATGCTTTGGGCCTTATCATTCTCAATGACACAATGAAAAAGTAGAATAATAAGGAGGGGAATGATAGATTCAAGGATGTTGCTACTGGTGATGATGGTGTGAGTAAGGGTAAAAGGGTTGATATGGTTGGTACTAGACCAAGTGTTTGTACACACAGTCATGTGAAGAAGCCTATTGAGGTTTTGAAAAGTGATATTGCTGACATTTTTGAGCTTCATGATTGCATTATTACTAAGGATTTAGAGG